>PVKE010022651.1:0-25363 GCA_004027555.1 Craseonycteris thonglongyai | reverse complement strand
CATCCATGGCAATGGTCCTTACTGTGCTCTCACCCAAATGCTGGGCCACCTCCAAAACTAGCCTGGTCTCTCTGCCTTGCACTTCTAGGGCATTTAGGATGGGTGGTAGTCCCTCGTCAAATTGGACGTCCACCACTGCACCGATGACTGCCACGATGCGCCCTGTGGCGGCGCCAGCCTTTGGCGAAGGAGATGTTTGGGCAGCATATTCTCTGGCAGGCTGGAGCGCTGCCGAGGTTGCCCGCAGTAAGAGCTGAGTTTGCGGTAGCGGCGTTGAAGGGCTGAGTCCCCGCAAGGCCCCGGAGGCCGAGGCTGCGGCCACACGGCCCACAAACCCCAACATGGCGGAGTCCGGGTGGAGACTCTCCTTCCATTTTTTGCACTGAATTTTAGAATAAAATTTTCTATGCTATACACAGGGCATAAGAACTTCTCAGACAGTAAAATATAGCTTCTAAGAACGAGAGACATAGATGGTGTTTATTCTATACTAAAGACATTTCTGCTTAGTTGGTAACTAAAATACTTTAGGAAAAGTCATCTTAGTGTTAAAAATATAGGTTATTAAAAATAGACCCAGAGAGTTAAGAATAGGTTTCTCAGGTTGTATTGCTTCTTCCATCAAAAAGCAGAGGGTAAACGCCAAGAAAAAATTTATGTGTTAACTCCTGAATTTGAATTTGCATATAACCAGTGACTTAAACAGTAAATTATGTCTTGCTGATATTTAAAAACCCTTAATTTAGTAAGAAATCCACAAAAATGTATACAGGTTGAAAGAAAATATGAAAAATGAGGTCTCTTTTATTTAGGATTTACGCTAATTTGTTTTCTATGTTTTGATACATTTTTGTTTGTATTCAGAGATTTTTGCTCCTAGCATATTTTGTAAGATTTCATTCTTAATTCAGTTCATAAAATTAAAGTGAAGCCACAGCAAAAATAGCCAACTTGTAGGCAATTTGGAATTGAAAAACATAAATATCCTGGGGTCACATTGAATACGAATGCCAACTGATTCATTAAATCTCCTAACTACTTGAGGATAGCCGTTTAAGCTAAGGTGGTATCTTTTTTCAGAATAATTGCAAAAAATACCTTTCATATTGATCTCAGGGGTCATTGGCTCTGTAACTAAATTTGGAAAACCTGATCTTCATTACAGTTTCTACTATTTGTGAAGTTAAATGTGTGGTTTTAGCAAGTAATTTAGCTTATTTAAAGTATAGTTTACTGAACTTAAAGTAAAAAAGGAGCACAAAATTTGTAGTTATTAATAACATGTGTTGAACTGTCTAAATTATATTGATAGAAGTAGTGTGGGAATTGGGATTAGACTACTTGGGTCAGGTCTTAGCTTCTCCATATTCTCTTCTTGCTGAAAAATCAGATTCAATGGATTTTTATTTACTTATGATAAATTGCACAGGATTGCTGTGTAAAATATATTTATATATACATATACATGCATATATATGTACACACAAACTTTTAATTGTCTTGCAAATATAAATTTCTTCTATTAAGTACTGAGACTTTATAAACACTACACACCCACAAAAGTAGATCCCATAAATGTTATATAATACAGTGATCCCTTGTTTTTCGCGGTTAATGGGGACCAGAGCCTTCCGCGAAAGCTGAAAAACCACGAAGTAGGATTTGCCCCTAGGAATGTTCGTGTATGCGGGTACAAGAATGTTTTAAATATGTAAACAGTATTCATACTTTACTCATTTAAGACAAAAATTACAACAGTATACGTATTTACTTAAACGTGTCAGTGCTCATTAATAAGGTTAATTACAAAACCTTATACAGTAATAAACATTAATCAACATTGCTTTCTGAGAGGCGAAGAGTCTTGTGTGGGTGGCGGAGGAGAGGCTCTCACTTGACTCGTAGAAGCTTTAGGCTCACTCGGAGACTCTTCTGCTGGAGGCGCTGACGGTAGAGCCGGGGGCTTTACCTTGGAGAGAAACGTGGTGATGGGTAGTTGTTGTCTTTGTTTTTTCTTTTCCTTCAAAATTCCCCTGTACAAGGACATAACCCCGTCAACGCGATGGCTGAACTCGACAGCTCGAACCATATTGTCGTCAATGTCTTGTGCAAATTGTTGCATCGCTCTTGCCATGTTGCACTCGTATGCTCATTGGTCGATGTCGCACTGGAAACCAATCCCGCGCCTTTATGAGAGCCCGTGGGATGGACTCTGAGTCAGCTCATCTCTGTGTTTGACATGCAGGGATCCTTCTCTCTCGCGCAGCCACATGAAACAACGCTCCTTTCCGCCATGTGGCTGCCGACATGGTGGTATTTTTTCATTTTTATTTTTTGATGAATATTTTGGGAAAACCCGCGAAGCACTGAAGCCGCAAAACATGAAGCGCGAAGTGGCGAGGGAACACTGTATACTTATCATGAATTCATACACTTTATAGTCTTTATTCAGTTGCTCAGAATGCCCTTGATGTTCTTCAAATTGAATTTAGAAACACTGTAAAGTCAAACAGGAAAATTAATTTTACTACTTTATGATTACACTTTATACCATGCACCTTAAACACTGATACACTAAGATAAAATATTAGGTTCTTCCCATTTAAGCTTTTCAAACTCATTCTGGAAGTGAAATTATGAAAATATATTTATGCATGATTTTGGATGGTTCATTTAAAGTCATTCAGCCTCAGAGCTGAAGTTCACAAAAGAAGGAACAAATTTAATTTAAATAAAAAATATATTTGATAGAGGCATGGAAGTAGAGGAGGGCAATGGAAAGGGATTTATAAATGAATGAATAAATATACCAGACATTATCAAGGTAAAGACAAAAAACCAATTAATAAACAAAATTTGTATTCATTAGCCTATCAGGCACTGATTCTAGAATGAAAGTTGAGTTTGAGGGTTAATTCAGATTATACCAGGAATACTACGATTGCTACCTTATATTTTATGGATTAGGAAATTTGTGCTCAGAGAGCTCAAGATAATTACCTTAAATTTCACAGCCAGCAAGTAGATAAACCAGGGTTCAAATTGGTGCCTTCTATCCTCAACTCCCCTGCTGTAGAAATATATGTCCTACTGTTTGAGTAGACAATTAAATGGATCAGTTTAAAAATAAAGTGGTCTGAAAATAGAACATATCGTAGAGTAGACTTTTCTTCCGGGTTGGGAATATATCGAGTTATGCTCTTACATAGATATAGAAGGAAGCACGCCTCCCATTTACATGTCAGTGTCTAAGCATGTCTAGCTTTAAAACCTGGGTATGACAAGAGAAGATGCCTGTGTTGTCCGGATGTGTCATGTATAGTTAGCAAAACCATATTTATATATATAGCTTGGAGAACCACCTAAAACTCCTATCTGGATCCTGTATGAGTCCATAAGCTTGTTGCTTTATAAGGTTAAAAAAGTTCTTAAGGAGATCTTAGTTTCTTGTTTTCTCCCAAGCTCTTCGTGCCTATACGCTTTATTTTTTTATTTTTTTTTATTTGAGAGACAGTTTCATAATAATGAACTAATAACCTGAAGGAAGAGATGCTTTTTTTGGTCAGAATATGGATTGCTGTGCTACATTCATCTTTCTGGATGAATAGATATGTTTGCATATATTAGAGTGATTATTTTATGGTGTTCTTCTTTGCTACCCACGGTTGAAACTTTTCAGATATATCCAATGTCTTATAAAAAGTACCTTTGAGTTTTTGAAATTTAAAGGTAGGCTGTCCTGTATAAACATGATATTAAAATGATAATCATAAATATTATATTTGAACAATAAATTTAGTTCTAGCAATCAGCACAAAAGAAAAAATATAATAAATTAAAAATTCTTATAGAAAAAGAAATACTAACACATATACCAACTTATTTTCCTCTTTGGAAGAAAATACAGAGCACTGATCATTCAGTAAAACCTCAGATGCATGAGACTTTTTTACTCCTCATTCTCCAAATTTACTTTGTGAGTTTTTATTTGTTTTTTATTTTAGCAGTGAATGATAGGGGCAGTCAAGGGTGCCCAGCATGGTTGCCATGTGGCATCAGTGACCATTGATATGTCCACAAACACCAGCTTTATAGTTTCTTTTTCAAATATGTTTCTTTTTAACCCTCTTAGTGCTACCTTCTGCCAGTGGTACTAGTGAGAAATGCGAAGGGTAATGTAATGGTCTACGTATGAGCCAATATATTGGTTTGCCGCACTTTTCACCTGAGATGCAAAAGTCGATATATCAACTTGTCGCACTAAAAGCATTAATATTCTTCATCTCAATGAATAAAATTATCATCTCTAGTTGTTTAAAACAGAAACCTTGACATAATCCTTAACTCTTTTTCTGTCACTCCTCCATCTCCCCCATAGTCAGTGGGAACTATTGATGGTATCACCTTAGCATCTCTTGAATTTTCTCTATATACCTTAGTGCATATGCCAATCTCTTTAGACCATCATCCTCTCTTGCTTATGTCACTCCAATAATGTGTAAATTATTTTCTTCTCTTTAGTTTTGCCTTATTTAATTCAGTTCTGTTTCTTGGCATTACTTACTGGCTTTTTCTTTTGTTGATAGAACATGCTTTCTTCTCTATATCAATAATTTCATCCATTCTTTTACTGGTGATAACTATTATTTCAAGTATATCCCATCCATTTGCTGGAAGGTTTTCTTGGAACTCACTACATTTCTTTTCTAATTTGTACATGGATTTTTAGAACTGCTGGAAAACTCTTCTTCTGATACAAAAGTTTTTTTCCATGGGAATTTCTGGTTTCCTGCCACTGTTTCTTATAGCCTACATATTTTCTTCATCTTTATATACAGAGGGTGCCAAAAAAATGCATACACATTTTAAGAAAGGAAAAACCAGTATTAAAGTTATATACTCAATATATACCAATAACGAAAGGTGAGTGAATATAATTCACATTTGACTTCTTCAATTACAAGAGGTGCTCAAAGTGGTTACCATCAGCATCCAAACACTTTTGGATATGGCAAGCTACTGCTTGAGCCATGTTGACCAATGTCTGCTTGTATTGCTGTATATGCCATTTCAATTTACCGGGTGTCTCAAACTTATCACGCATGTGTGCAGTTGTTAGGTGTGTTGGAGGTTCTGTTGCATACTCGTGCCTCCATTGTACTTTTACAATGATCTTGAATTTTAAATACCAACTTCAAAATGATCTTATGCTCCTCAAAAGACAACTGTGCTTCTACCATTTTCTTTTGGTGACTCTAGCATTCATTTGATTAATGCCATCTTTTCAGCAAATGTCATACTACACATTGCTACTGTAATTCAATTCAATCTCGAAAAGTAATACATAGATACCATCTCTTAAAAATGTGTATACATGTTTTTGGCACCCCCAGTATTTTTATGGAAGTTTACTTTCAAGAAATTTCTTCAGAATGATAAAACTGGTAGTAAATTTTGAGTCTTAGTATATTTTTTATTTTGCTTTTACACATACAATTTTATGTTTAAAATAGTTTTCCCTCATAATTTTAAAGATATTGCTCCCTTGTCTTGCAACTTAGGGTGTTGCAATGAGGAGAATGTGATGTCTGCATGTGTCTCATTCCTTCGTAGGAAGCCTTTCATGTTTTTCCAACCTCCTTGGAGACATTAAGATCTCAGTATAATTGACATTGTGGAATTTCACAGTGAACTGAATAAAAACAAACACACATTTTCTTGTAGGAATATTTCTCATAAATAGGGATAATAGGACTCTTACATCCTCCAAAGATGCACAACATGAAGTTTCAAATAAGGCAATTAGATAAAGTTTGTGTTCAACAGATGCACAATTAAGATATGAAGTATTGTCCATTAGCTAGCTCAATGAGCACGTAAGAAATAAGAGCATCTGCAAACACTTCTTAGGATTGTCTTAAACTGCTTAAAATAACCTGCGTATAAATCATTTAATTTAAGTGGAGAATTTTGGTGCAGATAAACTACAGCATTGTGCAGACACCTTATAAATAATTTTATGTTTATTTGCATATTAAGGCATATTTGCTAAATGAGAAAAAAGAAATATATATCCACTTGTCAAAGGTTCACATAGGTGGAACTTAAGGGGGCTCTGCCCAATTTCAAAGAATTTATTAGGACTGTTCGCATCCCTCATGAAATTGTAAAGTTTTATTATTCATCAGAACTTTTATTTTAGATGAACTCATGTCCTTGAACAGAGAATGCCTTCAGCGGAATCTCATTAGAAAAAGAGGGTGTTAGTATTTATCTTATATCAGGCTGCCAAATACCATGAGGAGCCCAGATCTAAAACCTCTCTGGTGTAGAGATTTTCTAAAATTGTATATAAATAGAATCATACAGTATGTACTTGTCTTGTTTGGATTTTTTCTCTCATCTATATTATTTTGAAATTATCTATGTTGCTGCCAATATAAGTGGTTCATTTTTTAATGCTGAATAGTAAGCAGTTGTGTGAAAATACCACAAAATTGTTTATTAATTTACTTGTTGATGGATACTTGGGTTGTTTCTAGTATTAGATGCTTTATCATTTGCATGTAAACCTTTGTATAGGTACGTCGTTCATTTCCTTTGGATAATATGGTAGGCATATGTTTAACTAAGCAACTGCCAAGTTGTTTTCCAATAGTTGCATCATGTTACCTTACCATCACCTGTGTACAAGAATTCTATTTGTCCCACATTATCACCAACCTTTGGTATAGTCAGTTCTTTTAATATTAGATATTCTAGTATATGTGTAATGGTATCTTGGTGTGGTAGTAATTTCCAGTGCTAATGACTAATTATATTGAACATTGTTCATGAGCTTGTCAGCTGTATATTGTTGGTGTGTGAAACGTGTTCAGATCTGTTACTCATTTTTTAAAAAAGATTTATTTATTTTTGACAAAGAGAGAGAGAGATACAGAGTCAGAGACAGAGAGAAGGGGGAGGGCCCAGAACAGTCTCCATAGTTGTACATCATCGGTTTTTCTACATAGTTTCATTCCACAGGTGGGCAGGGCTGCACAGGGCAGGAACTGGGCTGGGGTCTCATCCCAGTGAGAACTGAACTGAAGGCACTCCCCAGCCCAGCACATGGGTCCGCACGGGCCGGGGCCGGGATTCGATCCTCAGTCCCCAGGGTTACAAAGTGAGCGCCTAACCCACTGAGCCATCCTGGCTTCCCAGATCTGTTACTCATTTGTAAATTATTGTCTTCTTTTTATTGAGTTGTAATGGTTCTTTATTTAACTTGATATATCTTTTGTCAGATTTTCATTTTGCAACCACTTTCTCCAAGAGTGAATTGATTTTTAACTTAACCCTATTCTTTGAAGAGTAAAAGCTTTTCTTTTCTTTTTTTAAAGATTTATTTTATTGTTTTTAACAGAGACAGAGAGGGGGTGGGGGTGCAAAGCAGTCTCCATAGTTGTATGTCATCAATTTTCAATGTGGTTTTTTTCCACACAGGTGGGCAGTGGCTGCACAGGGCAGGAACTGGGCTGGGGTCCTCCCACATGGGAGGCACACCTCAGTTCAGCATATGGGTCCACATGGGCTGAGGCCGGGTTTTGATCCTTGGTCCCTGGGGCTGTAAAGTGAATGCTTAACCTGCTGAGCCATCCTACCTTCCCAAAACTTTTATTTTCAATGAGACTCTATTTATTGATGTTTTCTTTTATATCCTATACTTTTTATATCACATATATAAAATATTTGTCAAACCCATTAAGATTTCTCTGACTTTTTTCTTCTAAAATCTTAGAATTTTATTTCTTACATTTAGGCTTATGATTTACATTAGCTTATATTTTTGGGGTGAGGAAAAGATGGAGGTTTTGTTTTTGTTTTGTAGGTATCTACAGTTTTTACATCTGACCCTCTAATTGTTGCAATATCACTTATTAAAGATTATTCTTTTCTTATTTTATTCGTTTGGTAAATTTGTTGAAAATTAATTGATTAAACATGTGTGGTTCTATTTCTAGATTCTCTATTTTGTGTCACTGATATATTTGTTTATCTTTCTGCCAATACTATAGTATGATTATTACTATAATTTTATAAGTTTTTTAAATAGTATTAGTTCTCCAACTTTGTTTTTCAACTGGTTTTGGCTGTTATAGATCATTTGCATTTCCATATAAATTTTAAGATCAGCTTGTAAATTTCTAAAAACAAAGACTTCTGGGATTTTGATTGAGATTTTATTCTATGGATTAACTTGGGGGCAATTGACATCAACAGCGTTCTATCTTCCAATTTTTGAGCAAGCTTGATATTTGTACAATTGTCATGCTTTTAAATACATTTAGGGGAAGCTGGGATGGCTCAGTGGGTTGAGCGCTCACTTTGCAGTGCCGGGGACTGGGGACCGGGGATCCAGTCCCGGTCCGGCCCGTGCAAAACCATGTGCTGAACTGGGAACTCCCCCAGTTCAGTTCTCTCTCTCTGTCTCTGTCTCTGTATTTCTCTCTCTCTCTGTGTCAAAAATAAATAAATAAATATTAAAAAAATAAATAAATACATTTAGATTTATCTATACCATCGTAGGAAGGCTGTCTGGGAAAAACATCCATCTATAAATGCCTCTATTTTTCATATAAGGCTAGATACTTTCCAGACAGCTTTCATATAATGTGAAAATTTTTTTGTTTTTTTTCTTTTTTTGTTTTATTCTGAATTGATTGATTTCACCCTCATTTTATTTCTACTAATTTGAAAAGTAAACTTTCTATTTATACATGTCTTTTGATATTCTCTGTGAAAATAATTTATAAAATATAAACTTTATCGGTGTCTTACCCTAATCCCAAAGATCTGAAAATCTTAGAATCGCTGGTTCTGATCGTTCCTTTTCCAGATTTCATGCTGCTTTGTTTTCCTGGACCTTATCATTAAAACAAATTTTAACCCCACATATTATGCATTTCTTTTTTTTTCAATTTTCTAATTTTTTTTTTTTTTTTGACAGAGAGAGAGAGAGAGGGATACAGGGACAGAGACAGAGAGAGAACTGAACTGGGGGAACTCCCCAGTTCAGCATATGGGTCTGCACTGGCCAGGGCTGGGATTCGATCCTTGGTCCCTGGCGCTGCAAAGTGAGCACTTAACCCACTGAACCATCCTGGCTTCCCCATATTAGGCATTTCTATTACTGTGTAAACCATATTAAAAAAAAAAAAAAAGATTTTACCAACATGTTCTTTTTTATCTTGAACCTCCATTTCCTCCTGCATCTTTGCTTTCCTTCTCAGATCTTTTATGTGTTGTAGTTTTGTTTTGTGAACTTTTATTTCCTGGAACTCTGTTACAACAATTCTTTAAGTATTGACTTGAGATAGTTCCTCCAGAATGGATTTGTATTTGCTTTTGCCAATGTAAAGTTTCAATGCCAATTGAATTCTACTTTCAATTAAAATGCTCAGTTTGCATATTTTAAACACATGTGAAGTGTATGAATTTCATCCCCAAAGTTGTATAAGCGTGGTCTGTGGTGGCATTTTAAAGGGAAAAATTTATTTTTTTCTGCTAAGAGACATGGCAAAGATAGACAAATTTTCTTTAAGATTGCCTCTCTGCATTTTACTTTTTCACCCTTATTCTAAGTGTGCAACATTTTGAAGATTCCCCTGATTATGTGAGGCTTCCTATTCCTACCCTATCACAACCAAGGAACCAAGATATTGTGTCATGTCTTCTTGCATATTTGTGATTATTAAAAATAAAGCTCCAGTCCACTGGACCAATAAATTCCCTCAGTATTTGCTTAACTCCTCAAATTCCTATTTTACCACAGAATTATTTTCTTATTGTGAGCTTATTGATGCATATAAAGGGTGTTTTAGAACAATTTCAAGCAGCATTAAAAAAAATCATTGCAGAAGACCTCCGGATAAATAGTCCATCATACTGCTGAAAATGGAATTCTGTGTACCTGCTTTTAATATAACTGTTTTATAGCTTCACTGGGACAAAATATAAAACTCACACCATTGATTTTGTAGTAAATGTCTTAAGAAAGGTCAGTTTCTCCAATTGATGGGTTGGTACACCCTTTGAAATCTGGCAGTATTTAGGAAAGATAAATGCCACAGGGAATACAGTTGTATTTCTCACAAATTATAAGTCAGTAACTAGATGAATTACTATACAAGGTATAAATATTTTGATTGATACATTTACTTTTTTAATTTTGTTCATTTACTTTTCCACTTATATTAATGTATGTAATCTATAACAGCACGGTACATGCATCACTTGGTAAGACTTTAACATATTCTCAACTGTTTGCATAGAATTATATTTTAGTAAACTATCTGTTTCTCCCAACACATTTAGATTTTTGTCATTATTTTAAGGTAACTTTTGTAATCATTGTTTCCTCATTTGTCTTTTTATAAGGTCTGCTAAATATTTTTTCTTTTGTTATAAGGTATATGTGACTTTCAGAGTGCACAATACCATTCCATTTCTTTGTTTTGTATCTCTTCCTTTCTTCTGTCCTTCCTTCCCTCTTCCCTCACTTTCTCCTTCATTCCCTTTCTTCCTTTCTCTATTTACATGGTTCACATTTATGGGGCTTTCCTGCCTTTGAAAATGTGTTGAAATTGAGGAACTCATTGCTCAGAAAACCCCACAAATGGCTTTCCACAAAATTTGCATATACTTTTAGGAGAATAACAAAACTCCTGAATCTTTGGTTCCAGTTCTGTAGTAAAAACTGATGGCATAAAAGCCAGATATTTTTTGGTTTTTATAGATAATACTTCTCTCCTCTCAGTGGTTTTTCTACTTGCTCTTTATATTAAAGCCAACCAGAGTGATTCTTTTGGCCTATTTGAATTTCAGGGGAGACTGAGTGCTTCCTGAAAAAGTAGTAACATAAAAATAAAACAGTAAATAAAAGCATAAGAAAAAATCTTCTTGATTTGTTACATGTGGATTCTGGATTTCTGTGGAGCACTTAGGCCCTAGTGATTTTTAAAAACAGCATGAACAAGACAAAATATCACTATCAGGTTGCAGGAGTCTGTTCAACACAAAACAAAAACTTTACCTTAAAGGCTGTAGATCAGGGGTGTCCAATCTTTTGGCTTCCCTGGGCCACGTTGGAAGAATTGTCTTAGGCCACACATAAAATACACTAACACTACCGATAGCTGATGAGTGAAAAAAAATCTCATAATGTTTTAAGAAAGCTTATGAATTTGTGTTGGGCCACATTCCAAGCTGTTCTGGGCCACATACAACCCATGCACAATGGGTTGGACAAACTTGCTCTAGATACCTTGTCACTCAAAGGGAAGCTCCATATATTTAATATGCACTGGTAATAATATATCAATAACCGGACATCAAGAAGATTTTCTGACAGGGATTTTACAAACATTTTGCTTTAACCACCACTATATACCTAGTAAGAAAACAATTTTACTGATCACCTACTCTGTGAAAGATAGAGTGTGTTATATTTTTCTACTAATATACTCTTTTTTGCCCATTTCTACAAGACAGCCCTTTATTGGCCTCCTCTGCCAGAATTAGCCATATCAGAAATCATTATTGGACCTAAATGGGAAAGTTTATAACACATAGTTGTACCCTGGAAGAAAGAATAGTCAGTAGACCAAATAATTCTGGCATATGATGTGATGTATGAGGTTAGCTTTTTGATAATTTAGAATGAACATAGTTTTAGAATGATAAAAACTTCTGCCCTCTTGGGCCATGCATTCCTCAGAATACATATGAGGGCTGTCTGGAAAAAATCCAGTCATTGTTAAAAGAACGATAACAGTTGCATAACGATCCTCAAATAGGTTTTCTAAGAGGCACTAATTTAATGTGCTCAATGATTTCACACACCAGTGGCTATCTCTGTTTCCATCCAACTTGCAGAATTCTTTTTCCCCCCTGTCATTTTACTAGATCCAATTTCCCTCTCCTATACATGAATATGCACAAATTCATACACACAAAAAACATGTGCACTTAGAATATCAGATATATAAAGACCCAGGGGCATATAGGGTATGTGATATACTATAGGAAACTGCAGAAAAAAGTACTTTGATCCTTTATTTCTAACAAAAGTTGGAACTGGCACATAGGAGACGGGCTGAACAGATTGACTAGGGCTTGAAGGTTTGGGGACACCAATAGATAAGGCTCTTCACACAGGATTGTTGTAAACAATGTCAGGAACTTGTCACTTTTGTGTAAGAGGCACAGTGGGTCTAAGGTGGAAGGAAAGGGGTATTGGGGTGAGGCCACTAAACTGCCTTAGCGTAGGTGTAACACTTTACAACCTTACAAAAGGGGCCATCTCTCTCCTCTTTTCTCTCTTTCCAGATTCTTTTTGCCTTATTGTGTAGCTAAAAGGACTTCAATATTGTCTGGTGCAATTATTTCACTTGCAAGGGAAAAAACCCCACAGTTAACTGTCCTTATTTATTGCTCTTTCTCTCATAAATAATTTTATTAGTTTCTGTACTCTTGCCTTTTCTCTACTGAAAGATTAGCTGTCCTAAAGTACAGTTAGCATATTGCCATTTTATTCAAAATCGACTCACTGTTTTCAATCAGTATAAAATTTAAACTATGTAGAATTTAAAATAACTTCTAATGTTTGACTTCATATCTTTCCATTTGACTCATTTTCTTCCTTTTTTGGATGGGAGGATTAGAATACTTAATGTATGTCAATCACTTAGAACAATGTCCATTGCATAGTAAGTGTTAAAAGGCATATTTGTTATTAGTATTACCAACTTTTCCTTCTCACCATTACTCATTCCTCTCTACATCTGCCTTTTTTTTTTAAGATTTGTTTTATTGTTTTTGACAGAGACCAGAGACAGAGGGAGACAGAGAGAAGGGGGGAGAGCCCAGAGCAGTCTCCATAGTTGTATGTTACCAGTTTTTGACATGGTTTCATTCCACACTGGTGGGTGGGGGCTGCACAGGACAGAAACCAGGTTGGGGGCCTCCTGCATGGGAGGCACATGTCCTTGAGCCAGGGTCTGAACCGGGAATGAGAACCAAACTGGGGGCCTACTGCCTGGGAAGCTTACCCCAGTTCAGCAAATGAGTTCACACGGGCCAGGGCTGGGATTTGATTCTCAGTCCCTGGGGCTGCAAAGCGAGTGCTTAACTTGAGCCATCCTGGCATCCTTAAATATGCTTTTTTTTTTCCTTTTTTAATTAAGTGCTTTCTTCTACCCTGCAATATCCTTACCTTCATTTTTGCCTGGGAGATTCTACCTGGTATCCAAAGTCTTCACTAACTCTACTCATCCAAATTTCTGCTCTTTTATTAGTCTTCCTATTCTGCCTATGTGTAGCTAGTACTCAAACCACATTCTACGTTTGTATTATAACGAGCTGGAGGATCATGTTTCATTTCACATAAAGCATTCTATACATAACATATGTATCAAGTGCTTGATACATGCTAGATGAATTGCTAAGATTATATTGCTAAGACACAAAGGAAAATTGTAGGAGAGGATTATAGCTCATTTTTTTCCTATCTTCCAAATTAATAGTGGCAATATAAACTTGGAAGAATTCATTGCTGCTATTTGAAAGAGTTAAAACTCTGTTAAATAGTATGTTGTTTCTCTTGTATCCTTCACTTAAAATAGATGTATAGACATAACACGTGGAAACCAATACCAGAAAATTTAATTCACAAAATGTAAGTCAAATGACAACATTGAAAAGACCAGAATTCTGTGATCTTGACTCCCAGATCAGTGGTACTACCATTTCTCTTTCTGTGAAATCTAGAGAAAAGCCAATTTGGGAGGTAGAGAAGCAGTTTTGGAAAGCATTAGTTTACATTTCAGAGCAGAATTCGGCTCAGAAAAAGCAGTTCCTATATTTTTCTTCAATATGTTTAACACCTGAATTCAACTTCTTGCACCCAACTTTACATGTCCTTTTACAAAAGTGACTGGTTTTATATCCTTCTGCCTTATGTTCTATCAGATACTCCCATAGAAGAACTAATAAGCAGTACACTGAAGTGAAATTTACAAATTGACAACCAAAGGAAAGAATAAAAATTTGTATGTATTCCCCCTCTGGGTTAAGGAAATTTGACTAATGATTTCAAACTTGATATGCTGAGTCTGTAGTGATAATATCAAACTTCTTTCTCTCTCTCTCTCTTTATTTTTGGATACTAAACTAAGGAACCATCAATTTGTATGTAATACTTGGGATTGCTATATTTATGACCTATATGTTTAAAAGTGATCCTGAGATGTCACAAAAGTGGTACTTATTTCTTTTTAACTTACTGCAGTGAATGATTAAGGTTTGATTCTGTGCTTTTCAAATGATATGTCTGAAAACACTGCCTATTGAGCAAAAATGCTTCATGTGTGTGTTTTTTCTTTCTTTTAGTATGTTTCATTCTTTAAGCACAGGCAAATAATAAAAAGTACTAACAATTGGTAAGAAAAGTGCCCAGAGGCATTTAGATAGTGACCTTTAGTTAAAGGCAGCACTTACCCTTCCCTACTGAGTTGGAAATCTTGGTCTCCTGGCCAAAAGGAGATGCCAACATTCTTTTCCACCTTTCCAACACCTTCTAATGTATACCCATCTCATGGAATGTGTCTAGTTGAAGTTATTAAAAATCCCAACTCCCTCATTTTAGTTGAGCTCTTGGTACTACTGGGAAAATATTTCTCTCAATCTTAGTTATCTTCATTTTCCACTTTCCATACCATTTTGTTTACACATGTACCGTTCACCTCAAGTCCCAACCTCAACCCACATGATCATTCTCAATGAATGATTTAGAAACTCACTTCAGTGTGAAAACAAAGATTCTCAGGCAGAACTCTTTCAAAACTTACATCTGCCTCAGAATGTGCCTGTAGTGCTTTATTTTCTTTCTCTGGGAGAAGGTGTTTTCAAAGCCAACTGAGTCTTTTTCTTCCCTTGGACCAATCTCCTCATGACATTTTTGGAAAATTGTTACATCAATATTTTGTCTTCTTTTTTGTAGTGCAGATTTGCACTGTCATATCCTAACTTAAATTATTCTTTACCCTGATTTCACCTCGAGCTATTACCTAATATTTCTTTTCCTAACTATACAGTTTTATCAAAAGTACCTTCCAATCACTTCTCCACACAACACTTGACTGTAATCCAAATTCTGTTTTCACTGTGGCTGAAAATGCTCTCTCAAATGTCAATAATTATTTTCTTCTCATGAAGCTTAGAATCTCTCTACAGGTCTCAGTGGCTAGAACTCTCTGCAAGCTGAGTAATCATTGACTCCATTTTGAATATCTCTTCTTTTGGTTTCCTTGACTGTTCCCTGAAAAGTTCTCCCTGAGCGCTTGATTCCTCCCTTTTTGTCAATTATATCCACTTATCAAGTTTAATCACTTTCATCTCTTCAGGAATTCACTTTCCTCTGTCTAGTGTTATTCTTCTGTTTGAGATTATCATGTCTTGCTCAGCTCACTGCATTAACTTTTTAACTGTTCTCCCTGAGTCTTCCTTCTCCCCATAAATATGTTCTCTCCAGTATTATACTTAGTTTAACACTCTCAGTAAAAAGAAAAACACATGATAATACATATTATAAAAATAATCAAACAGCTATGAGTATAACAATAAGATCTCAGGAAATACCACCACTAATACCACCAACAACTATTTATTGAACACCTACTATATAGTGTGATCTCTGTAAACATTTAGATGATTAGGTAAGCAGGCCACAGATCTGTGTATACACAGACACACACACACACATTTTATGTTAATGCTACTATACCTGTATTATTAAAAAAAACCCACAAATATGATCAAACCATTTTCTTATTCAAGTAACCTCATTTATTCACCATTATTGGAATATTAAAATGCAAAATCTCAGGTTGGCATTCCAGTGTCTTTCAGAATTGAATCCCAGTTTACCTGTCAACTTTTGTCAGTTTTCTTTCTGGAATATACCTTTCTCTGGACAATCCAATTTGTGTTACCATGTCTTTCAGTATCTTGTTTCTCTTTTCTAGGGAATAACCCTTCTGATTTAAATGCCTACTTGATTTTGAATCTTATCTTCTATTTCTGGTTTGAAATATCCCATCCTTTGTGCTCTATTTATAACATTCAGTCTACATTTCTATTGCACTTACTTTTATATTCTAGTTTTGTATATTGATTGTTTCTGTGTCTATTTGAAATCACTAGTGTCTAGTGAGAGCAAAAATCTTTACTTATTTGTCCTAATTAATTAAACACTAGTCTAATGAATTACACTTAGGAAGAGATCAGCAAATATTTATAGAATTGAAATTTGCAAGTTTAAAATTTATGACTGTTTTTGTCTACTTGGTTTAATTTAATAAATATAAGTGAGTTTGTACTTAATGTTGTAATACCAAATTCTTTGACTAGATTATCCCAAGGAATGCTTGTAGTTGTATTGCAAATGTCCTCAAGACCAAAATATTTGTGGATCCTAAGTAAGGACATTTTAATATTTGGTTAATATTTGGTTAATAGGGCCATTGATTTAGAAGCTTTTTCTTGCCAACTGGAAGAATCTTAACTCTTCTAAGATTCACAGTGTTAGGGAAGGTGGTGACACACAGAATCTGACCCTGCCTAGAGTCTTGTAATCACTGCACTGGGTAACTCAGGTCTGCTGACCCTCTGATTGCTACCTATCTACTGTTGCTCTTGATCATTATTACTCTTCAATATACCTGCTTCTGTTTGTTCTTGCTACCTAAAGTCTCTTGCCATCTCCTTCTGTTTATAATTAGCATTCATGTTCTTCTTTGGTGAGCAAAAGACTTCCACTCTTTTCTTAGCTTGCTATTAGTGGGGTAAGATCTTAGAGTAGAGACAGGCCCCCTAGTGATGGTTCTTTCACCAAGCGTTTTTGAAGTGGTAAGAGTCCTCAATATGATACCCCATTGGACCTCTCTGCAATTAGGCTCCCTGTCGGATGTCCTTCAATTAATTCCTAAGCATATCTGTATATATCTGAAACCAATTTGTTGACATGATTCAAGTTCTTTCCCATTGAGCTCTTGACTTCTAATCAAATCAGGGCTGAGGGCTAGACACATATGTCAGTATACCTAGGCATTCTGTGATACGCACATACCATCATATAGACAAATTCTAACGAGGTATTGCCTAATTTTGTAGGTCACTGCATCGAAGTGTCAGCACTATTCTAGCCAAAATACTTTGGCATATATAAAAATCATTGTTATAAAAAATCTTTTAAGTCATATAGGCCAACCAAATATATTTTGTTAGAATTCTCTTTACAAGTGTTTTTTTCAACATTACCTTATAATCCTCTACTGCCAAGATACTCAATATTGTTCTTAACATAGCTTCTCCATGTTTTCCATGTAAAAGTTTTAGGAGAGTAAGGTCTTTGGAGTCAGATAGTCATGGCTTAATTTATGGTTCTGATTCTTAGTATATATATTAACTTGAGTAAAATAAAATTCTGGTTGAATGTTTTAACAGTTTTTATATCAGTAAATAATCTAAATATGTGATCCTTAGGAGTTTTTTTGTGAGAACTAAATCATATCTCTACATATTAGGAACCCTCAAGACAGTTATTATTGTTATAATTATTCTTATTATGGTAATGACTAGAGAGTTTTAGTTTTTATATTTTTTAATTTTAAAAAGATTTCTGTAAATTGTTATGTCTCTCATTTTCTATATTTGAATCTCAATTCAACCACCACCTAAAACAACCCTTTCCTATATGCTGCTGTTTCCCACAGGCTTTAGAAAGTTGTATTTTTCTCAGAGGTTACTGAGAGGTTTAATTTACTAAATCTTTCATGTCTTAAATTTTTAATGTTAGGATTAAGCTTTTAACTTAACTCTTAAATTGTGTATCATTTTATTCCTCTACTAATAAACAAATTCACCTTTTATGCAGGAAAATTCTTTATAAGAAAATGTCTTTTCATAATTATGATGTTTGATGAAATGTTACTTAAGATTGCCGCATTTAGGGGAAGCTGCGATGGCTTAGTGGGTTAAGTGCTCACTTTGCAGCCCCGGGGTTTCAGGATCAAGTCCTAGCCCTGGCCCCTGCAGACCCATATGCTGAAGTGGGCTCCCATGTGGGAGGCCCCCAGCGAAATTCTGGCCCTATGTGGCCCCCACCCACATGTGTGGAATGAAACCATGTGGAAAACTAATGATGTACAACTATGGAGACTGCTCTGGGCCTTCCCCCTTCTCTCTGTCTCTCTCTGTCAAAAACAATAAAATAACTCTTAGAAAAATAGTTTTTCCTTTTTATCAGCATAAAAGTACTAACAGTGACCAACAGACCTGACATGACTTAGTCTTTAATGTTCTGTCCTCACCTCTTATTTTTCCTGTCATTCTCTCATCTCTAGACAGTCTGGCCTCCCCGCTCCCAACCTCAGATTCTTTGTCCTGTTTCCACTGCTATAACACATTTCACCTCAATAGCCACACAGCATGTTCTCCACTATTTTTGTCTTTTACTTAGAAACCACTTTTTATACAAGGCCTTCTATGGGTACTAGCCTTTGTAAAATTTGTAATCTCCTTCTCTCCTCCATTACTTAATTCCATTTTCTGCTTTATTTTTGTCTACTAGTTGTTTTTATTACATGATTTTTTATTTATGGCATGTCTCACATTTGTCAGAGTAAGTTTTATGAAAGCAGGGCTGCTGTCTATTGTTGGTGACTTCTTTATCTCTAGTGTGTACAAGAGTCCTTGAGAAATGGTAGTCATTTATTAAGCACTTGAATTTTGAATGAATAAGTGAGGACCCTAGATGATTTATATAAACTAGGTAATGTTGAAAAGTAATGCATTATGGTGAACCAATGATAAAAAGGGAATTATTTCTTCTAAATTACAGAAAACATTCAAGTATCTCTACTATTTAAACCAGGGGTGTCCAACCTTTTGGCTTCCCTGGGCCACATTGGAAGAATTGTCTTGGGCCACACATAAAATACACTAATACTAACAATAACTGATGAGCTAGAAAAAAAAAATTGAAAAAAAAAATCTTATAATGTTTTAAGAAATTCACAAATTTGTGTTGGGCCATATTCAAAGGTCCTGGGCTGCATGTGTTCTGCAGGCTGCAGGTTGGACAAGCTTGATCTAAATCAGGCATGTGGCACTGGCTGTAAAACAATTAACAACATTCCTTAGCACTACTTTCATTTTTCTAGTCTGTAGAAGATTTTATATATATATATAAACTTGGAAAATGAGAGGTTGTTGAGCTCCCTATTGAATTTGATAAATTCATTATCAAATGTTACTTTATATTTAAAAATAGTCCTGTCAAATGAGCATGATTAATATCAGTCACACGCTTTCTTTAAACTATTTTTAGTATAGAAATTCTAAAATTATACAAAAATATAAACAATTGCCAACACATTGCAAATCATTATTTCATCTGCACTTTACTAAATATTTTGAAGAGATAGGGACTATTTTTAAAAATACAATTCAGCTCTATTTTTGTATATAACTATGATATAATTTCTAAATAGCACAAATATCTAAAAAGTCTATACATTTCCTCAAAAATATTTAATAGCAGGTTTGTTTAAGTCAAGAACCAGAAAATGTGCCACAAGGTTGCTCTCTCATTTTTTTCTCCAACCTGTTTTTTGTCGATTCTCTCTCTCTCTCTCTCTCATTTTAGCTTAATGGTGTATTTTAGAAATAAACTTTTTATCAGTATAGAGATAATTCTCATTTCTTTTGGCAAATACATATAACTCCATTGTTTGAATGTTCAGTCATGCACACAGATCCACACACACACAGACATTTGGATTGTTCTCAGGATTTTGCCATTACAAATAGTGTTGTAGAGAATAATCTTGTCATATGTCTTTTCATAGTTTTACCAATATATCTTTGAGAACATTTTCTACAAGTAGGATTACTGGGTGAAAGGACAGAGCCTTATTTAATTTGTTGCTTGCACAATTCCCCTTCATAAGTTTATGTCATTTTGTAGTTCTATCTGCAGCATATTAGAGCTCCTATCTTACTAATAAAGTATACTATCAAACTTCAGAATTGTTGATAAACTGATAGCTAAGTAATGATGTCTGAGTACAGTTTAAATTTGTACTTCTCTTATTAGGAATGAAATTGAGTATCTCTTCATGAACATTTTGCATTTCCCTTTTGAGAATTTCTCCCTCGGTATTGTTTTCTCTCTCAACATTTCAAATGTTTTTTGTTTTTTTTTCTTTATTTTCTATCATACTAGGAACATTTTCCCCTAAGCTCTAAATAATTATTCCCATGTTGTAATATTTTGCTTTGTCTATGATATATATATATATATTTATTATTTATTATTATTATTTTGCTTTCATGTAAGCAAGCTTATTAATTTTTTCCTGTACATATTCTCATCTCTGAGTTATAATTAGAAAGGTTTCTTCACACCTAGTTTTTAGGAAAAATCACTCATACTAGTTTTATTATTTGTATAGTTTAATATTTACACTGAATTCTTTGATTTATTTGGAATTTGTTCTTGCATACTGTGAAAAATTGATCTACTTTTTTTCTTTTTTTCTTCGTTAGTTATCAGATTATTCCAACATTATTGAAATGTCCCTTTTTATCTCCTCACTGATTTGGGCAATTTCCTTATTATATACCAAATGTCCAGGTATATTATGTCTATTTTCCATTTAATTCTATTGGTATGTTTATTAATACCACACTGTTTTAATCAGAGTGACTTTTTGCATCTGGTAAAGCTAGTCTGTCTCCTTGTTCTTCAATGTTTTTATTCCTATTTTTTATTGTTTTTTATAATGAGTTTATGAAAATGCATATAACTACAGGGGGTGAAAAGAACTCTTGACAGTATTTTTATTGGGACAATTTTGAATTTACACAGTAACATAGGACAGCTGCTATCTCTATGATGTTAGCTTTCCTGCTCAAGAACATACATCTTTTTGTTCATGTCTTCATTTGTATTATAGAGGAATTTCATGTTTTCCTCATATAGTTTAAGTTTATGTTTAGGTATTATTTTATTTGCTATTGTAAATGGAACATTCTCCAGTATAGCTTCAAATGGTACCTATTTTGATGTATAAAGGGTATTGATTTTTTTCAAATTGATTTTATAACTTGATTCTTTACGAAAATATTTAAGATTATTTTCACTGAATTTTTTGGAGGTATCTCTCTCTCTCTCTCTCTCTCTATATATATATATATACACACACACACACACACACACACATACATACACACACATATATACCTACATACATATACATACACACACATTTACATATATAATATTAGCTACAAAGAAATAGTCCTACTTCTTTATCTACTTGCTTTCCTTTGTGTAAAAGCATAGAGATAATGGAACATCCCTGCCTTATTCTTAACTTTAGGGAGAAAATTTTTATTGATATAATTTTCTTATTAAGTTACACGCTTTAGAAGCTTCATTAATCTTAAGTGTATTAAAAAATTGTCATTTTAAAATTAAAGTTGTACTTTGTCAAATGCTTTTTTTACATCTATGAAGGTAATCATGATTTTTTTCATGGGTCTGTACTATAATGGAGTATATAAATTATTCCTTGATGTTTTATCATCCTTACATTTTGGGAATAAACATTTTAAAATGATATATTGAAATTTTTTGCTAGAATTTTCTTTAATATTTTTATTGGTATTTGTATATGAGATTGAACTAATTTCTTTTTTTAATTGATACTTTTAATATGTGATGTTTATATATAATCCGCCAATATTTTGATTGTCTTCAAATGGAGGGTTATTCGGAATTACCTGCTGTACTATTAGCAAAAGCTAATGTGCTTTTATTCATATAAATTTTTGTTTTATTTTTATATTTTTAAAATTAAGACAACTTATAGTAGAGTACGCAAATCTTAAATGTTTAGTTTGGTTAAAGTTTTCATGTGTGATCACAACCTTGGTCAAGATCAACATATCTTGGGAGAGTTGGGTATCATGGGGAGGAGATATTTATTAAATGTAAAATAAATAATGTACACTGTAAAAATAAAATAAATACATATAAAAAAAGATTAAAATTAAAAAAAAAATAGCTAGTTGACTGTGATACATGGACAAAATTAAAAGTAGTCCTTGCCCTAAAACTGTCTCCCCATGCCTGTGCTGGAGGGACAAAGCAGAAAGTCACGAGAAACGTAGGTCCCTCAGAAATACTGTCTGCGAGGTCAAGGGAGAAGCTGGCCAGGAGGGAACTGTTCTGTTTGCACCACAAACTGCCATTTAGCACTTGGGAACTCATCAGTGTTGTGGAAATGGAGCTTTGTCTTGTCAGGTGGGAGAGTTCTCAGGAGGCAAAAATACTGAATGGGAGGAAAACAGAGAACTTGGGACTTTCCAGGGTAGACAGTGTGGGAAAGGATTTGTTAATATCAAAAGCACTTGGGTAAGAAACTTTATGTACATATACATGTATAGTGCATGTAGATGAGATTTGGTAAAAAGTTAACTTACCAAACCCATGTGGACATAGGGAAGAAACCAGAAGTAACAGTTCACTTTAAACAGATACATAGGAAAACTTGAAGTATCTGGGGGAGTGCAAATATCACATTATTGCTTATTATTTGCCAGAAATGCATCAGCCCACACACTCTTGAGAATCCCACAGGAGTAGACAATAGAAGTCAGCATTTACTCTTATCTGTGCGTCAGCTTTTCATGTGAAGAATGTCATAGAAATGGTATACATTCTGGATCCCATAACCCACCATGCCACCCTAGCTGGAAGAAGACTCCAGTGGGCAGTCATATGACCCTTCTACTGTCCTGATTGTGGGGAAGGTAGATGGAATAAGAGGCAGGCGATCTTAAACCCTCAGAGCTTTTAGGATAGGAAAACATTCTTCATGCAAAAAAAAAAAAAAAAAAAAAAAAAAAAAAAGATCAACATTTCCATCACTGAAAGATCACTGAAAGTCTCACTTGTTCAAGTAAGTCCCCTTTGCAGTCTTAGGCTTTTAATACTACATTGCTATTATTGCTTGAACTTATAACTAAATTAGGCCGTTAATGAATAAAATGAAAAATTAATTTGTCAAACATACTGTTCATGACTAACTTAGTAGGTAGTAGCTGCTAAAAGCATAGATTATTAATTAGTCTTTACCTGTTATGTTTAATAGTATTCTTATGTCTATTTGCCTACTTATAAATGTATGTTGTGTTTGATGTTTGGAAATACATGCTGTGAGTTCTGGAATTGTTCATGCAAATCATTGTGGTCATATAGTCCATTCTCCACATTTTACAAATGAAATAACTACCAATGGATGTTGTTTTGCTCAAGTTGAAAGGGTTAGTGAAAAAACAAAACCAAACCAGATATTCTGTTTCTGAAGGAAGCTTGTTCACTTCTCTAGTATTAATGTTTAATTCTAATTCTGACAGCTAATAGCAAATAGTGAATGAATTAATATTCAAATTAATTCAGGCAACATACACAGTCTGGCAGATGTAACACCCTTTTCTAAATAGTATAGAATAAATGGACATGTTTTTTTAGTATTCTTAGTAACCAAATAAAAGATTTGGTGTAGATTTTCAGCTCATAAAATGGGGCGTTACTTCTGCCAAACGAGGTATGTAGTACTGCAAGTGTGCACTACTCTATGCCATGTAATTTAATTCTTAAAGTTGGAAAAGAAGATATTACTGCATTTCATATTTTTACAAATGAAGAAACAATTTCAAGAAACTTAACTAGTTCAAGATCACTGTAATTACCAAATTAACTGTCTGTAATAAAAAAAATTGAACAAATGAGTTGTTGTCTATATTTTTCATGTATCTTTTAAATTGCTATCAGGTAGAATCAGAAAAGTAATTTTCTTTTTCTGTTACTCTCTCTGCCTCAGAGAAGCATCCTGCCTTTCAAATTGTGAGTAAAGAGTTGAGATAGTAAATGGGAGAACTAGGAATTCTTCAAATAAGGGAAAACACCATCTGTGTGGTTTTTATTATGCCTATGGTTACCTAAATTTTGCTCAACTAAAATTATACTCTCAAAGATATAACAATCTATAGAGACTCTATTTTTCTGTTTCTTGGTTACTGACAAATTCAACACATGTTCCTCAGTAACATTTTTCTTTACACACAGTGGTTGTTAATTGATGCTCTACCTTTTAAAGGTTACTGGGGTTTAGAATTTTAGGTTATCTATAGCTAGAAAATACACTATACATAGCTTTGCAACATTATTGACAAGTCAGAGGGATCACTGCATAAATTATATGTGTCTAGTCTCTATGCTGTGCATCTGAAACTAAAATAAAATAATATTGAATGTCAACTATAACTGAAAAACAAATAATTTTTCATAAGTGCCTCTTTAAAAAAGAGATTCTCATTTCTTCAGCATTTCTCTCCACCTCCTTTTACAATCACTGAGAAGGAATAAATTAGAAAGAATATTGTGTATCTGGCATTTTAATATTTTGAGGGTTATGTTTAAAGGTTTCAATATTCTCACTTCTGTGGACTGAGAATTTAATTACTGTGCTTTCTATTATTGTATTCATGTAAAAAATATTCAATTACAACACAATCTTTTGAATAACTTTTGAATTAATAAAAGTTTTTTCTGGTAACCTTTGATAATCTGTTGTTAACTATTGAAGGAAAAAGAAGGCATTGCCGTATTTTTCCATGTAATACTTTTGTCTAAAATTGTTAGACTAAAAATCAGGTCATCTTATATTTGGGAGTAAATAGTTGGAAGGGTTTCTTAATGTTGGGTTAGAAAACTAGGGGATGTCTTACACATGGGGCATCTTGTACATGGAAAAATATAGTAATATTTTTTTACTGAAAAAATATAAATTTTAGCATGAAGATTAAAGTCAGTAATATTGTAATAACTATGTATGGTTTCAAATGGGTACTAGATTTATTGGGATGATCACTTCATAAGTTTTATAAATTGTCTAATGACTATGTTGTATATCTGTATAACTTTGTATACAACTGTAATTGAAAAATAAAAAAATATTAAAAAAATTTTTTTCTTTCCCCTCAGTGAGGCCTTTTAGGTTTGTATTCAAGTTAAGTTCTTTCATGAATTTTAACTAGTACATTTCATAAAGCCTTATATGTTTCATGAGGAACTGTGAGATAAAGACAAAGTATAGCAAATAAGAGATCAGCCTAACAAGCCTTTTAGATTTGAAGTAGGGTGAAAGGAGAAAAGGAAGAAAGGAGTAGAGGAGAGAAAAAAAAAAAAAGA
>PVKE010022650.1:0-25379 GCA_004027555.1 Craseonycteris thonglongyai | reverse complement strand
GAGACTTGATATGCAGATGTGATATCAACAAAGTCAATTTTGCTTTCAATGCGTTTACAGAGCTTATCATTTCAGCTATATTTTTGTCTTTTCCCTGCAACTCCAAATTGAAAGAATCTAATTTTTCCATGGTGTCAGCAAGAAAACCCAAATCCACCAGCCAGCAAGAGTCTGTTAGTTCATCCTAATTTTCATTTTTGTCATGTATAAATGTTTTTATTTCTTCAATTAAGTTCACAAATCTTGTAAGAACTTTACCTTTACTGAGCCAACGTACTTCAGCATGCAGGATGAGATCGTGTTCTTTATCTTCAGTATCTTCTAACAGGGCCTTGAAAAGTCGATGCTGCAATGGAGCTGCTTGAATAGAGTTGATTATCTTTGTGACTATTTTCATAACATGTTCAAAGGACACTATTTTACAACACAAAGCTTCCTGATGGATAATACAGTGGTAGGACATAAAGTTTGAAAATGATTCATGTTTCCTGCAAAGGGCAATAAATCTTTTGTTTTTATCAACCATTGCTGGTTCCCCATCGGTAGTTATCACAGACAACTTATGCAAAGGCATGTTTATCGACCTGGAGTATGTTCTTAAAGTTTTATAAATATCCTCGCCTCTCTTCTGTCCTTTCATTGGTAATATTTGCAACAGCTCCTCTTTTACTGTGAAGTGACTAAATACTATTCTCACCATAACTGCCAACTGTGCGGTGTCTGATATATCTGTTGACTCGTCAAATTGCAGAGAGAAGCAGTCACATATTTCCAAGTCAGTCTTTAACTGAGTTTGCAAGTCTTTTGAAATTGCGTGTATTCTTCTTGTGACTGTGTTATTTGACAACTGTAGGTCTCGTATCGCCAACATAATCTCACGCTTGTTAGAATATTCCTCAAACAAACAATCGGCAGCAGTCAGAAATGCTTCTTTTAACAATTCACCATCCTGGAAAGGTTTTTTCTTCTTTGCGAGCATGTGAGAAATTTTGAAAGAAGCAATGATGGCCTTTTTAGATTTTTCCACATGTCTAGTGAAAACAGTCTGTTGAGTAGTTAAACTTAATTTTAGTTGATTTATTTTTTTCTTTCCTTTTTTAAACATTTTTTTGTTTATTGGTATTTTATTTATTTATTTATTTTAATTGGTTTTGACAGAGAGAGAGAGAGAGAGAGAGAGAGAGAGAGAGAGAGAGAGAGAGAGATACAAAGACAGAGGGAGAACTGAACTGGGGGAGCTCCCCAGTTCAGCACATGGGTCCACACGGGCCAGGGCTGGGATTCGATCCTCGGTCCCCGGCGCTACAAAGTGAGCGCTTAAGCCACTGAGCCATCCCGGCTTCCCCTATTTTTTTCTTTCTTACTTCAGATTTAAGTGGATAATTCGTATCAAAAGTGGTATGACTTGTCTGAAAGTAACGTTCAACATTATGTTTTTTCGGCACTGCAATACTACTGCCACACAACAGGCAAACACATTTACCTTTTAAATTAATGAAACAATATGATTCCTCCCAGTCTGTGTTAAAATTATAGGTTTGTTTTCTCTTATTTGGTCCACTCATTTTAGGACTAAAAGAATAAAAATAAAAATAGTTATAGAACTACAATATCATATCAAATTGCCACCATAATAATAGATGACCTACCTCGCTTTTAGTTCATTTAAAATCAAATATATCAAAACACTGTGATCCTAGCTAACCGTCACGACCCGATCAGTCCAGCAACCGCCATCAAAATGGCAACTTGGCGTCTCCCGGTTGGGGGGAGGAGAGTTTAAAGAGCGCAGCGGCTACACAAGACGCGACATGTACAAAGGCGAAAGCTAGGGAAACACTTATACATACGATATCGCAAACATACCAACGAATATAATAAACCTGTGTAGATACTCAAACAATATTTTAAAATTCTAACGAATGTATAAAAATAAATTATAGTTTTACTTAGTGTCTATGAAAAACTTCTGATGCAGTCAAATGATGGCGGGCGGGCGGCGGGCGCCATGGCCCCCGCGGGCACGGGATTGGGAATCCCTGTATTAGACTAATGATGACCATGAAGAAAGCTAGAAACTTTTTTAACAAACCCACCAAGCCAATGCCTCAACAGTCTGTAAGCCCCTATGAACGTAGCCACATCCTTAAGTAGAAATACAAAAGGTCTTTAAGTAAATGATGTTTCCTTGATTTGTTTGTAGTAATTTTTTTTTCCAATGGGAAAAGTGAAAGATTAAATAGAAACTTTGTTTATTTCCAGAGACACCAGAGTAAGTTATATTTGTCTAAACTGTCAAAACTATAATTAAATTAGTTATAATACTAAGTTCTCCTGGGTGGAAAACAGGTGTTCCTATATGCTAGAGAAATTTAAAAGGACTGTGAAGGGGAGAATTGCAGGTTAGAATAAAGATTTTGTGTTTTGAATTGGCCAAGACTTTCTGTAAAGCTTGCCATTCCACACCTGAAAACTTGGAAGAGTTTCAGTGAAATAAAACATCCAAGTAATTCTGAACTTCTAGAATATACTTCTCCAACATAACATATTGCTGTTTCCCATGACTGAAAATTGTATTTAAAAATAAATCACTCTCAAAGTATAAACAAATGTGAGATATTTGCCTAATGCACATAACACATTTTATTTATTTATTTTTTGCATGCTTTAAGAACTTAAACACAATGCAGTAAACCAGTATGGGATCGTACTGTACCTACCAGGAGAAGTGAGAAGAAGATGGGCTTATCTTTCTATAATGTTGCCTCTGCCCTATCCCCTGGGCATACATACATCTTTATGTATATGTGAGAATGTTGTAGGCTGAACTCCTTGTAGAAGAATAATTTCCAAGAAGAGGTGCAGTTTAGATTTTTATAGACATTCCAGACTACTTTCATAAATAATTTATACTCCTACTGAAACTATATGCCCCTATGGAGAAACACATTAGTGTAAGATTTTAGGACTAAGCCATATAAGGTAGTGTGACACAGGTTAGGCCCTAGAACAGAGTGTCAGAGCTTATGAAGGAACATGATGGCATCTACATAAGAAAAAAGATGGCAGTACAAATTGTCATTGATTACAATAGTAAGATTAATCAAATATGTGAATATTTTAAGTAATATTAAAGATATGTTTTTCATTGACAAAGATGTAATTATAATTATGAAAAGAGAGAAAATTAGAATTTCCCCATAGTACTGAATTTGAATTGTTGGTATCAGTGTGAATTCATGGTTTTTCAATAGAGAGATAAAAAAAAAAAAAGAATATATTTGTAAAGTACTACATGTATGCTCAAGTTCTATTCACTGTGATCTTGGGAGATAATTGCTAACCCAATAGTAATGAATCCATCTAGTGCTCATATACTTGTTTCTGTTTGCCAGTTTCCATTAGAAGTAACTAAGATACATTGCAGAAATAGTTATTAATAGTATTAGGACAGGGAAAAGAAAAGTATAAAATTAGCTTCAAATATTTTGTTGTGGCATTAAGCAAAAAAGTACTCAAAGAATAATGAAATATCACAAAAGAGTACAAAAACTAATTTCATGAGCTTCCATTGACCAAATGTAGATAATTTGAAAATAAAATAAACAGTGACAGTACAGATCACAATCCAAGAAATAAAATATGAAACTATGAGATAAATGAGATTACAATTAATAAGTGATTTCAAATTCTGATGAAATTGAAATTTACATATTTTCAAGGTATCTTCTAACAAAATACCTGTAATTACAAAGGGGAAAACAATTATCATATAGATTGGGTCACACCACCTTAAGACTAGAAGACACCACCTTAAGCAAGACATTAAACACAATTAATAATTGGACAAATAGCAATAGTAAGCCATTGGTAGTAGGCAATGAAAATAATAAATAATGACTTCTGTGATATTTCTACCAGAAAAACAGTCCTGAATCTAGTTATAAGGTAATACCAGAAAAACAAAACTTTAGAAAGCTGACTATAATTACAAAATATCAATCTCACAAAATTGAGGGAATTGTTTCAGACTGAAAAAGATGAGGGAGACATTACAACTAAATGTAATATGTAATTGTAAATGGGAATTTTTTCCTACAAAAGATATTATTGGGACAATTGGTAAGACCTGAATAGACTGATAATTGGATGATAGCAACGTATCAAGGTTAACTTTCTGATTTTTATGGTTTTATTGTGGTTACTATGAACAGAAGAATGCACTTTCTTATAGAATATACTAAAGTATCTGGAAATGATGGACCAGAAATTATTAAAAAGTATATTATTTAAACTGTATTTCTAACTTTTTTATAAGTTTATAATCTTTGGGATGAGGGGAAGGAGAACTCTTTTAAATCATACTTATTTAAGAACAAACACCAACAATAATATACTAAGCAGTAAGGAGGACAACCAATAATTAATGATTTTTAATAGTTTTATATAACTTCTGTGGATGCTTTCTACATTTAATGTACACTGCAAACAATTCTACTCAGTTCTCACTCAATCCACACAAGACTCAATTATATCATGGTCATTTTCTCACAATTTTCTGATATTGTACTTTCAATCTTATTCTTCTCCTCCTTCTCCTTCTTTTTCTTCTTCTCCTCCTCCTCCTCTTCCTTCTCTTCCTCCTCCTCTTCCTCCCCCTTCTCCTTCTGTTTCTTCTTCCAGCTGACTATAATCAAAATTTGAACAAGAAGATATTCTCTAATATGGGAGGAAAAAGCCTTTGAAGCATACTCTTCTAGAAATTTTATGTCCATTGCTATTCTTTAGCTTTTTGTAAATAATGATAAGCCAAAGATATCATGTGTTATTGGTTTAATTCAGTAGTTTTCCTTCAAATTATGAATTAAAATGAATAGCCATCTTAAAACTATAGTCATGATCAACTTTCTACTAAATTTTTCATTTCACAAAGTCAGTGTTTTATGCCATACACTTAACATGATTAATGGACTTCTAAGTCAGAAAGACACATTTATGTTAAACCAGGAAAAAAGCTAAAAGCATTAAATCTCACGTTCCTACATTTGAGTCACTGTTTTTTTCCTATATTTTATTTCTAAACCTACATTTTGATCAAAACTACATTTGTAAGAAATTAATTGTACTCAACACCCCAAAAAAACCCCAACCAATCCAACTAAAAAATAGAAGACCCAAAAAGAGGTCATACAGATGGCCAACAGACACATGAAAAGATGAACAACATCACTAATTATCAGAGAAATGCAAATCAAAACTACAATGAGGTACCACCTCATTCTTATGAAAATGGCTATTATCACTAAGTCAACCAGCAACAAGCATTGGCCAGAATGGGGTGAAAAGGCAACCCTGCTACACTGTTGGTGGAATTACAGATATGTCCAAGTACTATGAAAAACAGTATGGAAGTTCCTCATAAAATTAAAAATAGAATTTCCTTTTGATCCAGCAATTCTACTCTGGGATATTTACCCAAAGAATTCCAAAACACTAATTCAAAAATGCAGGCACCCTGATGTTCATTGCAGCATTATTCACAATTGCCAAGACATGGAAACAACCAAAATGCCCATAAATAAACAATTGGATAAAGAAGCTATAGTACATTTACACAATGGAGTATTACATGACCATAAAGAAGAAGAAAAATCATACCCCTTGCAACAACATTGATGGAGCTAGAAGATACGATACCATGTAAACCAAGTCAGATTGAAAAAGACAAATATCATATGATCTTACTTATAGGTGAAATCTGAAGAACAAAATAAATGAACAATCAAAACAGAAACAAACAAACAAAAAAACCTCGTGGACACAGAAACTAGTTTAACGGTTACCAGAGGGAAAGGTGTGGGGAAGGGATTCATATATATGGTAATGGGAAACAAAATTGATGCTGGGTGGTGATCTCACAATGCAACACATAGTTGATGTCTTGTAAAATTGTACATCTGGAATCACATAGTTTTACTAACCAGTGTCAGCCCAGTAGATTTAATTTAAATAATTAAATATAAAAAATTAATTCTGTTTAGAGTAAAAAAAGTATATGTGAAAATTGATGATAAAAATTAAGATCTGCTAATTAATTCTAAGTGTAAATACTACTATAAAAATTAGCATTTTCATTAAAATTTAAACTTTGATTATTGTGAATTGAATGTTTAAGGTGAATATACTTCTATAGCTTTTTATTCTATAATCTGGTTAAAAGAAATATTTTATAAAAAATATATTTCAATAAAGCAGATGTTTCTATAGCATGGAAATGTTAGCATTACAAAAATAAAATATTTATTGAATAATTATTATGTGTCAGTACTATGGGTTAGTATTTGAGATAGGTGTTATCTATTATTAATCTTACAATCATAGCAATTATGTCTTTAATTATTACTGAGGGAAGGCTCAGTTTTCCCATATGTGAAAGGAAAAGGGTAATTCTAGCTTTTATGAAGATCTTTTGGAAAACAAGGGATTCATTATCTGTGTATACACAGTGGGTAATTGATGGATGATTTGAAGACTGTCAGTATAGTCTGAACTCTTAATCACTAAATATCCCCATTAAAACATCTAGGTAGCACAATGACACTGATCAAACATATTTAATCAATCCAGACATAGAATGAGTTGAAAAATCTCTACTGGCAATTCGCTCCCTTTGCCACCATTGTCGTTTTGATCTAAGCTTTTCAGGCAGTCTTTTCAGCACTTCCAAATAGTCAGCTTGGTTGATTGTTTGCCCAGTTGATACAAATTCATAATAAACAATCTCTCTGATATCAAAAAAGGTTAGCAACATTGTTTGACTCTTGATCTGAATGGATGGAACATTTTTGGTCAGTGGAGAATTGGCTGGCTTCCACTGTGTACTTTGAACCTTTGTTTCAGAGTTGTAATGGTATACCCATGTTTCATTACCAGTGATAACACATCCCAAAGCATCCTCTGGTCTCTCCAAAAAGTCTTGGCAAATTTAAGCTCTGACATTTTTACAGCAGCACACAAAAACACAAAACAATAATGAATGCCACTCAGCAAGACACCACCACATATCAACTGGAACATAGCTGTGAGACATTTGTATACCAAGTTTATGAAACCTTACTGTACTGTGAATGTAGGTGCGTGATGGCAAGTTAGCGAATTAATTATCAGACCCCACATGTATCATATCTGCCACCCCTTAAATATAAATGATCCATGTCACTCTTGCTAATGCAGATGTTAACTTGATTTTTCAAAATTTACTTATAATGATCCTTTCTTATGGAGCCTATAAGTAAGACTTTTCAGCAGAAACTCTACAAGCCAGGAAGGAGTCAAATCAAATATTTAAACTATTAAAAAAGAGATTACCAGCCAAGAATAATATATTCACTGAAGTTATCCTTTAGATAAGAAGAAGAAATAAATACTTTTCTAGATATATGGAAGCTGAGGGAATTTTCTGCCACAAGGCCTGCATTACTGGAAATACTAAAGGTGGGTCTTTGATCTGAAACAAAAAGTAAAAGGATACAAAACCATGAGCAAGATTACTAACAGACCAGACAGAAGTAGGAACCGGCAACACCTCCACAGAGTAGGGCACAACGAATATTACAGTAAGTTGTGAATCTAGGCTTTGTACCTAGTGTTGGTTGCCTGACCCAAAAGCCCTTTGCTTCCTGGAGAGTTCTGATTAGTTGAACTTCTCATAAATAAGGAAGTTTCCGATTGTGTCTCTTTTCTCATCTTTGCTTTCCCACCCCTAATCCCTTGATTTTGGTTGACACTGTATTTATTCACCAAGTGAGAAGTTATTTTCCAATGAGAAACACAACCAAAGGGCTATGCCCTTATAATAAACACACCAAGGCTTTCTAGGAATTAGAATTGTAGGCCTTAATAAAGCTGCTTCTGTATTAAATCACTTTGTTTTTGAAGAATTAGTAGAGATGAGAGTATTAAAAACATTTTATCACATGTATGTTAGATTTTTCAGTGGTTCAATAATACTGGTTTAGACAGTGTTAAGTCCTAACTTCTGCAATTGTTTTATTTATCAGCTTAAATAATTTGACTTTAATTATTTGCATGTGAGTGAACTGTAACCACCTCTGGAAATGCAGAATAACAAAGGCTCTTCTTGGCCCTGTCACTGTTAATAATGACTTTGCCCTTCGTTGCCTATAAATCCTTTCATATCATTCACTTAATCTTTTAATGAGCTCCATTAGAAACCTATCCTTATTCTCATATCAACTTCAAATTACTGGTTTAAGACCTTCCCCTTGTCCATATTTAAATTGCATGTCATTTTCACTTAGACCCTTTTGATCCAATTAACTTCTAAGTCTCCTAAGTCTCCTATTTCCTTTAATGAGGAGCTTTATTCGGGGATGGTTCTGACCTCAAGTACCTTCCTACCACTTTCCTGAATTATTCAACCTGGTGTCAGAGAGGCACATTTGTGGTACAGAAGACACTTCTGTATTTCCATGCTATTTACTTCCAATCATTAAACCACTTTATTCATATCACTGCCTCCAGGAGACTCTCCATGCAAACATGGGATCATAAGAAGGTACCCATTTTCTTAGATGCCAAGATAGTTTAGAGGTTGAATGCTTGTCTTGCAATCATGAGGTCCAGGATTCCATTGCTGGCTCTAGACTGCAAATTCATATGCTGAATTGTGGTGTAACTGGTAACCACTAAGGAAGGTCCTCACCTTCCATGCAGGAGGTCCCTAGTTCAAGTTCCCACCCTGCACAGCACAACATCCACCTGTGTGGCATGAAACCATGTCATAAGTAATGATGGACAACTATGGAGACTGCTCTGGGTCCTTCTCCCTTCTCCCTTCTCCCTTCTCTCTCTCTCTCTCTCTCTCTCTGTCTGTCTCCCTCTTACCTTCTCTCAAACAATAAAATCAATCTTGAAAAAAAATTCTCATTTTCTTAGATTCTAATTAAATTAGTATCTCTTTCATATCCTTTAATAGCTATAAATTATTTTTTCAGAAATCAGCCTTTAGAGGTCTGAATTTTCTCTTTATGCTTTATATTTGATTGGTTTTTATTTTATGTCATATATTTGTTATAAAATAATTAGTGAATTATTATTGTCAACCAAGTATACTTAATTAATATAAATTTTATTTTATTTTATTGTTATATCCTTTATATTATGTAGCATTAGCTCTATGCATTTGTAGATGAGTCATATACATAAATTAAAGAAGTCTTTTTGTCTAAGGTGCAAATACTCTCTTCTGTTGCATCAAACTGTGAAAGCCCTATTATGGGGTTAGGAAATATATATTTTTACCTATTAGTATCTCTCACTGGAACTTTTGATCCTGGTACAAATAGAGCACTCAATAATATTTGTTGGATAAATCTGAATAAATGTTTCTTAATTTATGTGAAATGTAGCAGCAGCAAAGTAAATATCACTAGAAAAGTGCAAAATGAAAAATGACTACAGCAGTCAATATGCTGCACTAAAAATAGAACGTATCTGGCATTTCAATACTTGCAATTCAAAGAATATTATCTTATGGTCTCCTGAGAAAAATGAAGTAGCTTTTAAATTGCTTTTCTGAAACTAATTTGAAAAAAAAAAAAGGTATTTAAGGATTGATAGTTATTAGTTTGTTATATTACAGTAAAATATACTCACAGTAGCCTGAAAGATCTGATAAGATGACAAGTTTCTTTTTCTTTAAACTTAATATTTAAATTAAATTGCATAAATTGAGGAAAGTTCATTGAGGAAAATTCTATTGTTTTATTACCCAGTTGAGCTCATTACGGAAATAATAGTGATACAACCAAATGCTTCCCAAATAGTTACTACGTTACTGAATTAAGACAAAATGTATCAATCAACATATAGTTAACCTGTATAGTGATTGCCTATTTCTTTGTCAGAGAATTTAGCATTGTATGTAGTCTAAAATTGTATCTGGTTGACCCAGATTTTTAGAAATAAGAAAGGCTATTTCGGAAGATTACGTTGCCTGTCAAGGTTGTATTTATCTTTTTTCATTATCTTCTTTTTTTTCTCTGAGATGAAATTATGTGTGAAAAGAGAATTTTTAGCTACTACCTTGAATTAAGGTTGAGGAAAAGTTATGTTTAACAGAACTCCATTTCTAACACATTGATACCCTACAGGCAGAAGAATCTAATTTCACTTCTTTCCTGATTTCAATGGAGTACTGAATCTTTAGTCTTTCTATGCATTTTTTGGTCTCTTTTCTCATTGATATTTGCATTCCTTTTCCTAACTGTGTGGCAAAATAAAATGAGATGAATGTAGCAATTTGAGAATCACTCACTATTTAAAAAATGTATTTTACAACTCCACACTTGCATTTATCTTACCATTAAATATCTTTCAATAATATTATATATTTTATTATTAATTTTTTTTAAATTAGCCTCTTGAGCTGTTTCTAAATTTAGTTCAGAAAGAGAAAATATTATGAAATATTACAGTTTGTTTTTTTGTTAAACTGGAATTAAATAGTGCTAATGTGGTACCAAAATCCAGGCAAAATAAGTACTTCTCTATCAATAGTTATACCTTCCTTTCTACATATTAATAAAACATCTAGTTTTTAATTTCTTTCTTTCTTAATTTTTTAATTCATTCATTCATATGCTCCTTATTAGATGCTATATACCAATGATTGTTTTACAAAGATCACTAATAAATGAAATATTTTTAAAAGCTAGGAGGACCAAATGAAAGACATTTTATAAAATAACTGGTTAGTACTTCTCAAAATTGTGAAAGTCACTAAAAATGAGGGAAGTCTGAAAAACTGTCACAACCAAGAGGAGCCTAAGAAGAAAGACATGACAGCTAAGTGCAATTCATTATCTTAGATGAGATCTTGAAATAGGCAAGGACATTAGTAAATGTCTTTATTTCCTTACATGAAGTAAGAAGATCTGAATAAAATTTGGGCTTTACTTAACAATAATATATTGATGTATTGATATTTTTTTGTTAATTATAATAATTGTACCATATATATGCAAAATGTTAATAATAGGGGAAACTGGGTGTGGGGTATATGAAAATTCTCCATAACATCTTGGCAATTTTTCTGTAAATTAAAAATTTTTCTAAAATTAAAAAAAAAAATTTCTTAAAGTGAGGAGAAATCTTAGTATACTATATTTATCCCTACACTCTGTCATTTTACAGAAGAAACAAGGCCATAAGGGTTATATCACTTGCCTAGGGAAAGATATATGTTATCAGTAAAAAATCTAGAACCAGAAAGTAACACACTCTTTGGGATAACTGACAATGAATTTATTACAACATTGAAACACATATCTCAGTCATTATAGAGAAAAACACCTAGAGCATAGATTTTTCTTTCTATTAATTCTAATGATACATGATATTAACTTGGTCCGAAAGCTTCTGTGGCTTCTGAGTGCTTTCTATTCTTGGTCCCTTTCAGTAATCCATTTATACCCCCCTCCCTTTTTTTAACTGCACAACTATCTCTAGTACCTGATTTGTTTTATTTCCATTACTTTAAATTTTTAATTTCCTGCTTTATTAATATATTTGAGATAGAAATTTTAATACAAAGTCACAAAAAAAAGTTCTTTTATATTACATTGAGCTATGTTGAGTACTATTGAAATGAACTAAGCCAAAGGAGTGATTAATAAAGCTATGTATAAAATGTATATACCGTATTTTCCGGTGTATAAGACGACCCCTAATTTTACAGTTAAAACATAGGTTTGGGGGGGGGGTAGTCTTATACAGCGAATATAGGCCTAAACCTATGTTTTAACTGTAAAATTAGGGGGTCATCTTATATGCCCGGTCATCTTATACGCCGGAAAATATGGTATACACACACGTACACACACATGTGTACGTGTGTGTATGATATTTGTGTCAATATATTTAGTTACAAAGAAGATACTAAAAACTAAAGAAGATAATCTCTTCATGCCTTCTGGTGTCCTTGTAGTCTATGCCACCCTTGGCAAATGGCATCTGGCACATGTCTGAGATGTGGAAGAAGCCTCCCAGGTCTATTGAAATAATTGTTTACAGGGAATTATGGTACTTGAGAAAGGCTTTTTATTTTATTACCTATTTATATTACTTATTAAAAAATACAAGTCAATGTTTGAAATGGTTGAAGAAATCTAAATTAACTAGAGTTGCTTGTGAAAAAAAAAAAAAGAGATAGCCACAGGTTAATGAAATAGTCTTCAGAGTAGCATTTAAGACACATTAAAATAAGTGCAGGAATAAGTTATATTTGCAGACTTTACTGTTTTGGTACAAGTAACAAAATTTCTCATGACTGTCAAATTAAAAATTGTAGAAATCAGACTTGACCCGTATGCAATCAAATCTTATTTTAATGAACAGAACAAGATTCAAACATAGTTAAAAACCAAGGCATAAGCAAAATAAACACTTTTAAAACATATGGTGAAGAGGATTACAGAAAGTACTCACAATCCGTATTAGGTAGACTTACTTATGTATCTATGGAAACACAGAAAATCATATTAAATTTGTACCTATCTTGGGTAGATTTTTACATTTAAAAAGTATGGGTGTGCTGTATTGCTAAAAATGTCCATTTAAAGACAAGATCTTTGGATATTTTTCTGGAAGTATAATTAGAAAAATGTTGTCATATATTATTAAGCCTATATCAGATAAATGAGAACTGAAAAAGTCATGCCAATGTCTCAGTAATGCGATAAAATTAAGAAATTGAAACATTATATTATGAAATGAGCAGAAAGAAAAAGCTCAACAGCTTTCCTTTCAATGGTTGTTTTCACTGACCTCAGAAAGTGGTTGAGGTTAAGTGGGTGGCTGACAAGTCATTTACTTGAGCAAAAGGACAGAATTGAGGACTGGCAATGACACAAAAGTTATGGTGAAGAATTTTGTTCTTACACTTACCTTTTCACTCAGCCTGAATGTTAATCCTTCTCCCTTAAAAAGCAAAAAGCAAGAAAGATGTGTATAAAGCTTTTAATCCCACTGAAAATTGTTAGACAGAACTTTTCAGCAACATCTGGTTTCGCTTATATAGTAGAATGACAGAAATGTTCAACATTCATAAGCACCTTGGAAAATGAGATATGTGACGCTTTATACCCTGTCTCTCCTCTCTGTGTGAATAGGTTTAAAATTGCTGATTAGGTACAGATAACTTCAACAGGTTTAAAGCTAAGCACTGTTAGTTTACAATCCTGTCTGCAAAATGCCCTTGATAATAAAAGAAAAAAGTTATAGTAATTAAATATTTTAGAATATTAACACTTTCCAATAACCAGATTTTGGGTCTCTTATGAAGCATTTACTGGTTACTCCTCATCATTTAAATCACTGTGGTAATTTGCCCCTTTAAAAATGTACAGATACTGTCCTAAAGTAATAGCAAATTCAGCACCCATGACAAAATAGAACCTAGGATTTTCCATGTTGAGCCTTTGCTTCACTTTTAGAGCCAATGAACTATTTTCTCTCCTTCATGGTGGTAATACATTTTTCAAGCCACTCATCCAAATAAAATGAAACTGCTTTTTTCTAGATTTGCCCCTAAACTCATTTTGCATAAGGCAGATCTAAATAAAAATCTGAAACACATTCTCAAAGGATTCACTGGTGCTAACACTGTTTTGGGACAGTAAAAAGGAGAAATTTACAGTAGATTCTGGTTAAATGCCTAATTTTAAGCAATGGGAAGAAAATATGTGTGTGGGGGGAAATATGGTATAACATTCAACACTTCCTTGATACCCTAATTCTGAGGTAAGTCAGGTGAACTGAAGCCCTCACTCTCACACACCCTAACTTATTTCTTAACCCGAATTCCAGGGAGGACCTAGCCAACAACTTGTCCTGGAAGAAAGAACCGTACCCCTTCTCTAACACCCTTTCCGGTAAGGTCCTTTAGGAAAAATATAAGAATACAATTTGAATCTTCTGCTACTTTATTAGTTCTTGCCATATCAGAAAACGGGACTGAGGGCAAGGAGTAAGGTAGAGGAGAAAGGAGAATCTGTATGGGCAATGTTGGTATTGAGCAAAACTGATCACATAGGTAGAGTCATTTTCTGAGGAGCTGTATAAGAGACTGCCCACAACTATCATCTAAAGGCCTTACTGGATCTTTCCATCAGGTAGCAAGCACCACCAACTTTAAAAATGGAAACAATTTAAAAATCCGGTTGTTTGTACTGCAAACACAATCCTAGCAAATTTGCAACTGTCTGTCTCCTGAGAACTATTCTTACCAGAGTACATTTTATAATTAAAATGTGTGTGGGTTTTTTTTTTTTTTTCGTTTTTTTTTTTCCTCCTCTCTCAAACGCTTGTTTTGATACCCTGCATGAATAACCATTGTTTCATAGGTCAACTTACCTTTCTTTTCATATAAAATGACTTTGTAATCTGTTCTCCATGTTCTGTCATCTCAGATTTATGCAAATCTTCTTATAAAAGAATCCACAAACCCTGAGTTCTTTTTATTTCTAAATTTATTGAGGTATATAATTGACATATAACATTGCATAAGTTTAAGGTACAAATGTTATGATTTGATATACTTATATCTTATGAAATTATCACCACAGTAGGCTTAGTTAACGTTTCTATCATCTTATATAATTATTATTTCTTTTTTTATGTAATGCAAACACTTAAGATCTACTCTCTTAGCAACTTTTAAAAATATAATACAGTGTTATAACTTATAGTAACCATGCTATACATAAAATCTCAAAAATCTTTTTATCTTGTGACTGGAAATTTATACCCTTTGACTGATGTCTATAAATTTTCCCCATTTCCTAATTCCTAGCAACCACAGCTCTACTCTCTGTTTTTATGAGTTTGGCTTTTCTACATTTCATTTTATCATAAAAATGACTACAGTATTTGTCTTTTTCTGTCTGACTTATTTCACTTAGCATAATTTCTCAAGGCCAATTCTTTCTGTCACAAATGGAAGGATTTCCTTCTTTGTCATCTCTGAATGGTATTGTGATATATATATATATATATATATATATATATATACACATATATATATATATATATATATATATATTCATACACAATAGCCAATAGTGGTATTCACAATACAGTATATGCTATTCACAATAGCATACAGCAATAATATAGTATCAACCTAATTGTTCATTAATGAAAGAATGGATAAAAATCTCTATTATGAATAATGCTGCAATAAACATTGGGAGTGCACATCCCTCTTAGAGAGCTGATCTTATTTAAATAGATATATATATAGATAGATAGATAGATAGATAAATATGTATAGATATGTATGTATGTGTGTGTGAGTATATCTATCTATCTATCTATCATCTATCTATCTATTTAAATAAGATCAGTTCATATACATAGTGGGATAACTGGATCATATAGAATTTCCACTTTTTAATTTTTTGAGGAAACACCATACTGTTTTCCTTAATGACTACAAATATTAACATTCCCATTGACAATGTACTAACTTCACTTTTATCCAGAGCCTCACTGACAGTTATTATCTATTGTTTTTAGCCATTATAACAGTGTGAAGTGACATCTCATTGTGGTTTTGATTTGTGTTTACTTTGACTATTAGTGATGTTGACCATTTTTTAATATACCATTTTGTCATTTGTCTTTGGAAATAAATTTATTCAATTTCTCTGCCCTTTTCAAAATCTGATTGCATGTAATTTAAAATATATATATATTTTTATTGTTATTGATAGAGACAGAGAGAGACAGAGAAAGAGAGACAGAGAGAAGGGGAGGGCCCAGACCAGTCTCCATAGTTGTGTGTCATCAGTTTTTGACATGGTTTTGTTCTACATAGGTGGGCTGGGGCTGTGCAGGGCAAGAACTAGGCTGAGGGCCTCCCACACGGGAGGCACACCCTCTCAAGCCAGGGGCCAAACCGGGGAGCAAGAACCAAACTGGGGGCCTCCAACATGGGAAGCACACCCCAGTTCAGCACATGGGTCACATGAGCCAGGGTTGGGATTCGATCTTCAGTCCCCAGGGGCCGCAAAGCAAACACTGAACCTGCTGAGCCATCCCTGCTTCCCCTGATTGCTTGTACTTTTGCTGTTGAGTTATAACAGTTACTTATGTAGTATGGATATTAACCCCTTAACAGATATATAATTTGCAAATAATTTCTGCCTTTCCATAGGTTGCCTTTTTATTTTATTGGTTATTTCCTTTGCTGGGCAGAAGCTTTTTAGTTAGATATGGTGTCAATTATTGAGTTTTGTTTTTGTTGCTTGTCCTTTTGGTGTTACATTAAAAAATTGTTGCTTAAACCAATGTCAAAAATCTTTTCTCTGTGTTTTATTTTAGTAGTTTTAAAATTTCAGGTATTGCATTTAAGTTTTTAATCCATTTTAAGTTGATTTTTGTGAGTGATTATAAGATAGGGGCACCATTTTACTCTTCAGCATGTGTTTGTCTAGTTTACCCAACACTATTTGTGAAAGAAATCGTTAAATACAATGGGCTTCTTTGTCATATATTAGTGTTCTTGTATGCTAGGGTTTATTTCAATTTCTTTCTTTTTTTCTTTGTTTTTATTTTTTTGAATTTTTTATTGTTAAATTTATTAAGGTAACATTGGTTGGTTAAAATTACATAGGTTCCAGGTGTACAATCCTATAGTATCTTATATATGGGTTGCATTGCGTGCTCACCACCCAGAGTCAGTTTTCCTTCCATCATCATATATTTGATGCCCCCTGACTTCCCCCTCTCTCCCCTTTATCCTCAGGAAACCACTTAACTATTGACTGTGGCAATGAGTTTTTGTTTGTCATGACTTCACTTATATGTGAAATATAAAACTGAAAGACAATACTTTTCCATTGGTATATGTGCCTATTTTTACTAGTACCATGCTACTTTGATTACTATAATTTTGTAATATAGTTTGAAATCTAGAGGTGTGATGTCTGCAAATTTGTTCTTCATTTTCAGGATTACCACAGTTATTTGAAGTCTTTTTTGGTTCCATATGAATTTTAGGATCAATTTTCTATTTATATTTTTTAAAATATTATATTTTTGATAAGAGTTGCATTAAATTTATAGAAGCTTTTGGGTAGTATAAGTATTTTAGCAATATTATTCTTTTGATCCATGAGCACAGAATATATTTCCATTTCTTATATTAAAATCTGATATTTTTCAGTGTACAGATATTTTACCTCCTTAAAGTTATTCCTTAGTGCATTGTTGTTTTGATGCTAGTGTTAATGGGTTTGTTTTGTTTCTTTCCTTTTATTTCAGATATCTTGTTACTGTATAGAAATGAAACCATATGATAATTTCATATCTGCGACCTTACTAAATTTGTTAATTAGTTCTAACATTTTCTTGGTGGAGTCATTTGGAATTTCTATATATAAGACCAAATCATCTACAAACAGAGACAATTTTACTTCTTTCTTTCCAATTTAAATGCCTTTTAGTATTTATTTATTAATTGTTCTAGCTAGGACTTCTAGTACTACATTGAATACGAGTGCTATGACTGGGCACACTTGTATTATTCATAATACAAGTGAAAAGCATTCAGACTTTCATTGTTGACTATGATGTTAGCTGTGGCTTTATTATACGAGGGCTATCTGGAAAAACTCCAGCCATTGTCAACATAAATGACAATGGTTACATGACTAGATATGTAGCAAACAGTCCTCACATACATTCAAACTTTCATTATTGAGCATGATGCTAGCAGTGGGTTTATTATATAGAATCTTCATTAAATTGAGATATGTTCCTTCTACACTATTTTTTTTTTAATTTTTATCATGAATGATTAGTGTATCTTGTCAAATGCTTTTCTGCATCTATTGAGATGATTATGTAATTTTTCATTTTATTAATATGGTGTGTCATGTTTATTGGTTTGTGTATGTTTAACTGTCCTTGTATCTCTGAGATGAATCCCACTTGGTCAATATATATAATACTTTCAATGGGCTATTGAATTTGGTTTGCTAAGATTTTTCTGAGGATTCTTCTGTCTATATTCAGTGGGGGTGTTGGGTGCTCATTTTTGTTTCTTTTAATGTTCTTTTCTAGCTTTGGTATCAGGGTAAAGTTAGACTAGTAAAATGAGTTGTTTTGGAAGTACTTAAAAAGAATGGTGGTAATTCTCCTTTAAATGATTGGTAGAATTCATCTAGAAAACCATCTAGTCTTAAGCATTTCTTTCTTAGGAGATACTGGATTATCAATTAATTTTTTTTACTCATTATTAGTCTGTTCATATTTTATATTACTTCAGAATTCAGTCTTGGTAGGTGGCATATTTTTAGTAATTTCTCCCATTCTGCTCAGTTATCCAATTTGTTGGCCTGCAATTGTTCGTAGTAGTCTTTTATAACCCTTTGTTTTTGTATGGTTTTACTTATAATGTCTTACATTTTTGATTTAATATTTGAATCTTTTTGTCTTAATTCAGCTAAAGATTTGTTGATTTTGTTTTTCTTTTCAAAAAGCCCAGGTCTTTTTTTCATTATTATTATTATTATTATTATTATTTTCTGGTCTCTGTTTTATTATATCTGCTGTGATCTTTGTTACATCTTTTATATACTTTTATTTTTATTTTCCTACTTATATGGGGATTAACTTGTTTATTTTTTCTTCTAGTTTCTTGGTGTGTAAAGTAATATTGTTTATTTGAGTCATTGTTTTTTCCTAATGTAGGTGTTTAATGCTATAAACTTTCCTTCTTTTTCTTTTTTTCCTTTTAGATCTGCTTTTGCTGCATTCTACCAGTTTTGGAATGTTGTATTTCTATTTTCAATTATCTCAATGTTTTATGTGATTTTTTAAAAGATTTATTTTTATTGTTTTTTGACACAGAGAGACGGACAGACAGAGAGACAGAGAGAAGGGGAGAGCCCAGAGCAGTTTCCATAGTTGACAGCATTTGTTTTCCATATAGTTTCACTCCACAGTTGGGCTCAGGGCTGCATAGAGCAGGAACTGGGCTGGGAGGCTCCCACAAAGACCCTGGCAAGAACTGAACTGCGGGCACACCCCAGTTCAGCATATGGGTTTGCATGGGCCAGGGCTGGGATTCGATCCTCAGGCTCTGGGGCTACAAAGTGAGTGCTTAACCCTCTGAGCCAACCTAGCTTCCCCTCATGTGATTTATTTTTGAGGCTTATCAGTTAGTTGTTCAGTAGCATGTTGTTTAATCTTCACATATTTGCAAATTTCCCAGTGTTCCTCATGTTATTGGTTTCTAGTTTGATACCATTACAGTTGGAAAAGATACTTGGTATGATTTCAATCTCCTTAAATATGCTAAAGTTTATTCTGTGACCTATGATATAATCAATCATGGACTTGCACAAAGGAAGTGTTTAATAAGTTAATAAGTGATTTCTTAAAGCTGTACTTTCTGGCCACTCCCAGGCCACAGATGAGAGGGAGTGGAAATAATGCAGAAGCCATTGCAGGTTCTACAGCCAGGACCAAAGTATGTATGTCTATTACCCAATATATTGGTGTATATGGCTTCCCCTCGTTCTCAGTGTATAGTCCTTGATCCCGTAGTTCCCACAAAGGCACTTTTGTCTGTGGATAAGTGCCAAATTACTGCTGTTAAGGGAGGAATGCAAGCAAGGGACGTCTTTTTCACTCATGTTGCTGATGTTACTCCTTTAATATTCTTTACTTTTATTTGATGTACACAAAGAGAAGATATCTTCCCAAGTTTGGTTGTGTACTGAGGCAGTCTTGAGAATCTCTCTGTAGTTAGATGGAGTGCTCCTATCATACTTTTTATCTCCTTGAATTGCACATATATATCATTTAACATCTTCTAAATTATATATATATTAGCTTGCATTATAAATTCATAAGGTAGATATAGTCATTGCACACAATCCATGGTTACCCAGGCTCAGAGAGACTAAGTGGTTTGCCCAAAGTCACATGGTTGGTAAGTAAGAAATTATAAAGTCTTGGAACAATGTTAGTTTCACAGCCTCAGTTACTAGTATGGGGCATAAGAAAAAGATGGTGGCTTTGCAAAGGAGTTCAATTGAGAAGACTGGCTCTCAGATTAAACATGGTGTTAAAAAAGAAGAAACTATTCATAATTAGGTAAAATAAACTTTTGGATATCTTTTTCTGTTAGTTATAGCACATTGTTCAGGGCAAATAAAGGTGACTATCTGTGTTGATGCAACAGAGCATGTGATCATTAAGTCCAGCATCATAGTATGAAATGTGTCCTGCTTCTGCTATTTTATGTACAAATATGATAAACCTGTTTCCTATTGGAAGGGAACCTGCAAAACAAACAGTTAATATTGTATCTATTAACATTAGAAAATCAGAACAGAAAATACGTGGCTCTGAAAATCATGGTTTTTAACATACCGTGTGAATGATGTGGATTTCTTGGGGATGAAAAAAAATTAGCAATCTGTTCATACTGGTTGCCAGAAAGTTCTTGAATTTTAAATACAGATACTTCCATTGTGATTGTGAATGCTGAGAGTTCTATTTCTAAAAATTTAACCAGAATAACTGATGATGCTGGAGTCAGATAGCAAATATTCTGGACTCAAACTGTGTAGTAATTGTTACTAATCAAAATATCTCACTGGGGTCTAATAAATACTTCTTTACAAACTTTTTCTTCTGATATTATTAAAAACATTCTTCAATAATATTTGTTACCCAAAATTTAGAATAAAAAGGTTACATGAAATAAATGATGAGTCTACTAAAAGATTAGAAAAAGCAGATAAATCACCACCATTTGATGATTTACATTTGGAGATGGTAATTTTCTTAGTGAACAAATTTGAAATATTCCCAACTTATCATGTATTCTGAGTAAGACAATCTACCTATTCCTATCCTTAACTTTCCTTACCTCTTAAGGTTATATATATTTGGGCAGTCTAATTAGAAACATGAACAATCAGATGGAAAACTTATTTTTTTTGAGATGATGTCCTATAAAATTTTGGATAAATTTTGTGTTTGAGGCTAACAGAATGCTGTTATATGAGGGGGCTGCCTGAATGGGAATGAGTTTTTGACTTCGTGGAAAGAATGGGAGCAAAACAATCATGTCAATGAGAGATCTAGACTTCTGACAGTGGGAGCTGGCAAGACCACATTTCTATTGTAATCAGAGAAAGGAAATGAAGGAAGAAAAATGTCAAAAATTGCTGGGGCCCTTCCTACTAGCAAGAAAATGAGCAAACCTGAGAGAAAGAAAATCTTTGAGTTTGACTAGCAGAAAGCAATCAAATTGAATACCAACACTTGGATTTAATTTATATATATATTTTTTTCAGATTAGTAATATTTGTCTGTATGTGTGTGTTTTAAAATGGGATGCTGATAAGAAAGAATAAAATCATATGTCTTCCTTAAAAGTTGACTAATAAGTAGAGATGAGAGACATGTTTATAATATTTATAAAAAGAACAGAAAATATAATGAGAAAGGGCAGTATACAATGATGAGAAGGATTCCAAATATATCTGAAAAAGAATGACAGCCTCATATTAATACAAAGTACATTTCCTAAGGAAATCAATGTCTTCAATTTCAGTTACAATGTCACTATTTTAAAACTTTCTATTTCTGGCTGCAGTTTAATGAGATCAGAATAGTAAAGTTTCCCCCCAGCCAGACAGAGAAATATTGAGTTTTATTAGTGATAATACAGTCACAGCTGTTGATGGTGGCAAATGTGGTTTGTAGTTAGACTCTACTGTACATAGAGAATCCTTAACTTTCCTTGAGAAGTGGGTGGTGGTGCAGACAGGTAAGGCTGCTGCCCCTGATTTAGAGGCAAGGTTGCTTGGAGAGAAGTAGACATGGAACCCCCATTGCTGTGTAGAGATCTAATAAGAAAAATATTTGTGTTGTATTGATGCCCACTGGTTAGTCACAAAAGGGTTTTAAATACTGTCTTTAATTTTGTTTTTTTGTTTTGTTTTTAACTTGCAGTCCTATCAGGTATTTCCTTTTTATCCTGATCATGGCTTTATGATGCATGGCTATGAATAAATAAAATCTTGGTAAGTGTGATTACAGAATTTGACAGGGTTTCTAGAAATTTGGGACACTTCTCAGAAATTCATTAGGTTATGCTACACTTACTGAAAAGTATTTTTTGTTTTGTTTGTATTGTTTTTTTTATTAACTCTTAGTCATTTTACTAGAAGGAATCATTTGATGGTCCAAAGTAGTAGGTAAGCTGAAATTAATTTATTTCATAGCCAAACTTTCTTCAATTTCTTTCCTACTCTGTCCCTCCCTCCTTCACTCCCTCCTTTCCTTCCTTCCTTCCTCTTTTTTTTCTTTTTTCTTTCTTCTCTTTCTTTTTTCTTTGAGGAAAATTTCCTTTTACAAAGAGTAACTAAAGATCAATATCTGGCTACAATTCCCAGTTCCAGCTAATGTAAGCATTAAAGCATCCCTTTGAATTCAAAGAAAGAGATTGTTATTTATTAAAGAATGTATATTTTGTATTCGGAGTAAAAAGATATTTGTTTTAATAGATATGATGGGTATATTAGCAAGGTTGTCTAGAGAACAGAGCCAATATGATGTGTATGTATATATATCTCTATATAATTTATTAAATGTAATGTATCTATACATACACAGCCAGTGCTTTGTATCTATGAACCACAGATTGGGAATATTTGAAAAAAAAGTTACATTTGTGGCTGATGTGTGCTACACAGTCAGGCTTAGGATCGCTATATCTACACTGAATATATATGAAGTTTTTCTTGTCATTATTACCTAAACAATATAGTATAATAACAATTTACATAACATTATATTGTATTGAGTATTATAAGTAATCTAGAGATTTTAAAAGTATATGGAAGGATGTAAATAGGTTATGTGCAAATATTGCATCATTTTATATAAAGGACTTGAAATTCCAAAAACTTTGGTATCTGTAAGGAGTACTGGAATCAATTTCCCATGGATACTTAGAGATGTCTATATATCTATATGTAAGTATTGTGTAATTGATCTTTCTATTTATCATCTGTCATCTATCTATCTATCTATCTATCTGTAATCTAATTTACTGTAAGAAATTTACTCTCATGGTTGTAGAGGCTAGCAAGTTGCAAGAAATGCAGTCAGTAAACTGATTCTTAGAAGAGCCAATGGTGTAGCTCCATATGCTGGTGAGCTCAAGACTCAGGAAGAGCTGATGTTTCAGTTCAAGTCCAAAGGCAGAAAGAGAGAGAGGAAAAAAAAAAAGTCCCAGCTCAAGGTAGGTCAAATTCCCTTTTATTCATGGGTTAATGAGAGGGTAAACAGTTTTGTACTATTCACTTGAAAAACTGACTGGATGAAGGCCACCCACATTAAGGAGAGCCATCTGCTTTAGTCAGTCAACCAATTTAAAGGTTAGGCTCATTCAAAGACACCTGACAGCAACGTGCAGAGTAATACTAGACCAAATATCTGGGCACCCTTTGGTCCAGTCAAGTTGAAACAAAAATAACCATCATAATGAGAAAAACAGAAGTGGCTACCGGAGGCAATTAGTGTGAGGCCTGTATGGCAGAGAGGTCAAAAAAATGTTTAGTCAGTGTGGTTTCAAATAGAAACTAAAGAAAGGTCATTTGAACACCCTTGTACTATTATTATTTTCAAGACTATATAACACAAAATTTAAGAGACGGAATAAAGTAGCCTAATGCACATTGACCCTTACAGTGAGGATCTTACTGAAGGGTCATCAAAAATATCAACACTGAAGGCTGACAGGGCCCAGGTGGAACAATTTGGGGTTCTGCCCCTGTGTGAACCCCATCCACCAGCCATGCCAGTAGAATCTCCTCTGAATCTCAGTTCTATAGCATCAATTTGCTGAGTTTTGCTTGCATGTGTCTTTGTTGTGAGATAATGTAAAGGATTTATTTAAATGGTCTTACTGACTGAAAACTACATAAAGATGGAAGAAAGAGAAAAGATTTTCAGCAAATAGTGGGACCAGTTATTTTATTGAGAAGTAGTTTTTTAAAAGGAATGTGTTCACCAAACCGAATGACTGCTGGAGAGGGCATACCTCTGGCCCTCGCTAAGCCACTAGCATCTTCTGCCAGTCCATGGAGCAGCTTCCTGAGTTTTCTTCCCCCACTTTGTAAGGCTCTGTGGCTCCTTTGCTACCACATAAGGCAACTGCTGGGGAAAAAGAAGTGTTAAAACCGTTCTAACTGATAGGGTAGGGAGTTTCTCCTGCCTTGCTTCAGGGCTGCCTCTTAATCTTTAAAGGACCTCTCACCCTGTTACACAGGATTTCTTTTCTCAAAAGGTAATTACGAGAAAACCTACAAGTATAGGCTTGTAAGTCATTTACAATGAATAGGTGGGTCAAAAAAGGCAAAAGACAGTCTTTGAATGCTAAATCTTGTTAAAGTTTAAAGATATCTTTAGGTATTGCTTTGATTTTTCTTAAGCAGAGATGGCCTCATAGCAAGAGATTAATGTTGCAGACACAGAGGTTGCTGAACCTAAAGCATTTTAGGAAGAAGCCATTCTTCACACGTAGCTGTCCAGGTTACCGTTTGGAAGTGCATTTCCATCTATATGGAAGCTATGTGTGAACATATTTCCTGCAATTTCTGTAACAAGAGAGGTAAATATTTTGTGATTAATATTTCTGTGGTCAACTTAGTTTCCATGAACATACCCCAGCCAGAAACAAGTTTTATCTCTAAAACTGTGACTTACTTTCTTACTAGGATTGTCACCTCTGGGCTCAATCCTGCTATCAATAAGCAGAAAACAAGATGCGGGATCAAAGATGGCGGCATGAGAGGAGAACGCCGATAACTGCCTGGGAAGGGCCTTGTGAACAGAGGGGAATCCACAGGGGAAACCCTGAGAAGAAACCTCAACTAAGAGAACCACACAACGTAGAACAACACCCAAAGGTTAGAGAAAAAAGGGGAGAGCGGGCCAGGAAAAAGGAAGCAGCGGTTCAGGGACAGAGACTCGGAGCGCGGCCCGGGGCCGGCAAAAACAAAGGGGGATTGGGGGACTACGGTCAAAGTGGAGCTGGATCGAGGGTGGGCTGGAAGCCGAGACCTAGGGAGCGTGGAAGCCCCACAAGACTGTGGACAATTTAACATTCGAACTCAAGGGACAGCACGCAGTGCCCTAATCAGATCACAGAGCCTAAAGTGGAACAGGGACTGTGGAGCAGGGCGGCTGCACTTCCCGGCGGGCGGGGTGAGAGCAGGGCACCAGCCCACAGCAGCTCAGCACCCCTGATTTACGGAGGAGAT
>PVKE010022649.1:0-25370 GCA_004027555.1 Craseonycteris thonglongyai | reverse complement strand
AGCTATATAAAATAATTTCTCTAGGAAGAAATCAAAGAAAAATCGGTGAACACTAAGAGAATGCTTGTCAGTTTCTTCCTCATTTTCTCTGTTTTGATTATCATAATTTTTAAATCGGGATGGCTCAGTGGGTTGAGCGCTCACTTTGCAGCGCTGGGGACCGAGGATCGAATCCCGGCCCCGGCCCGTGCGGAACCATATGCTGAACTGGGAGCTCCCCCAGTTCAGTTCTCTCTCTGTCTCTGTATCTCTCTCTCTCTCTCTCTCTCTCTCTCTCTCTCTCTCAAAAATAAATAAATAAATAAAAATATATATTAAAAAAAAAAAATTTAAATCACCGTAAGTAATTTAAGGTGGCCATGAAGTGCATCATTCTTTCCAACTAGTACATTTGTAAACATACTTAAAGCTCCTACCTTCCTGTTTACAAGTAGACATGGTTCCAGCAGTCTTACTTCCCCTAGACTTGACTAATCATGTCTCTTTAGTTGAGTCATTTATTATATTTTGCTTGCTATTTTTTAATCTGTAGTAACAATGATAGGTACCTTATTGAATTTCTATATTAAGCATTTCAAACCTTCTAGTTTCATAATGATTGATTGGTTATCTCCATTGCACATAGGTGAAGATACAGGGTTTTGAGAAGTAAAGTAGCTTACCTGAAGTAATGGCAGAAGTAGGATTTTAATACAGTTTTGCTTGGATTTCAAGCACTGTGTTCTGTCAGTTAAACACCTAAAATAGCCGTTCTCAAAGCATTTTGATATCAGGACTCTTACATTCTTAAAAATTATTGAATATTCCAGAGAACTTTTGTTTAGTGGGTTATATTCTTTTTTATTTATTTATTTATTTATTTATTTATTTATTTATTTTTGACAGGGAGAGAGAGAGAGAGATACAGAGACAGAGACAGAGAGAGAACTGAACTGGGGGAACTCCCAGTTCAGCATATGGTTCCGCACGGGCCGGAGCCGGGATTCGATCCCCAGTCCCCGGCGCTGCAAAGTGAGCGCCTAACCCACTGAGCCATCCCGGCTTCCCTCATATTCTTTAATATTGTCTATATTTGAAATTAAAATAATTTTTTTAAAACGGGAATACACAAGTAAATATTTTATTAATTTTCAAAGTAATGACATCATTATAAGTCATGTAGTCTTGGGTAGATCCTGCTGTACACATATGAGAGAACATGAGTGAAAAAGGCAAATAACACCCTAGTATTATTAAGAAAATTGTTTAAAACTCACTGAACCCCTGTGGAAAGTGTTGGAGTTGGGGGACCCCACACTATACTTTGCAAACCACGGATCTTAAAATAAAATAGGTAGGTGATGCTGAGATAGCTCAGCAGGTTGAGCACTTGCCTTGTAACCACAAGACTCAGGTATCAATTTCACCCCTGGCCCTGGCCCCGGCCCCAGCCCAGGCCCATGCAGACCCATTTGCTGAACTGTGGCACAACTGGTAACTGCCAGCAGGGTAGCAACAGTTCTCACCTTCCATGCAGGAGCCCCCTATTCAGTGTCAGTCCCACATGACCCTGCATTAACCTGTGTAGAATGAAACTATGTCACAACTAATGATATACAACTATGGAGACTGCTCTGGGGCCTCCCCGCTTCTCTCTCTTTCTCTCTTATCCTCTCTCTCACTTTCTCTCAAACAATAAAATAAATATTAAAAAACAAATGGGTTTGGGGTTGGATAGGTTCATTTCTAATTTTCTTTTTCAGTTCAAATAATCTGTTAATCTTGTCACTACAATATATTCTAACATAATGCTTATGGTTTATTGCTCATCCATCTAATTCTATAGATTATTTAAACACTGTATGTGGTATAATGGTTAAAGAACATGCTCTAGAGGAAAGATTGCCCAGGGTCAGATCCTACATTTGTCTCTTGCTATGAAATGTTAAATTATTTAATCATTTTGTCTCAATTTTCTTACCTATAAATTGAGGGTAGTATTAACAGTAGCTTCCTCGTGACTATACATGGAGATTGAGTAACTTGCTATATGTGAAACCCTTAGAGCAGTAGATAATGTGATAGTTTATATATTGTAGGCTATCATTTTTTTTTATGCAGTACTGAATACCATGTACTATCTTACAAATGGCATTAAAGATATGAAACCTGTACATTTTAAAATTTGTTTTCATAATTATTGAATTTTTGTTATTCTTGAAGGAATCTCGTAGGCTATATCAGTTTCATTATGTGAACTGGCCAGACCATGATGTTCCTTCATCATTTGATTCAATTCTGGATATGATAAGCTTAATGAGGAAATACCAAGAACATGAAGATGTACCTATTTGTATTCATTGCAGGTATAAAAGAATTTTCCAAATGTTAAAATACTTTGGAATAGGTGGCATTGTAATGTGGGTGATATATGGTATTTTGAAACCTAATTTTTGGATTTTCATTTGGTCACTAATGGGTTTCCAAATAGTAGAGGCTACCTGAATCCTAAGGCAATTTTTCTTCTCTTAATCTTTAATTTACATTAGATTATTTTAAAAGACATACAATCATAGTACTTATTTCATAAAACTCTTTTTTTTTTGCTATTTTTTTAATCTGTAGTAACAATGATAGGTACCTTATTGAATTTCTGTATTAAGTATTTCAAACCTTCTAGTTTCATAATGATTGATTGGTTATCTCCATTGCACATAGGTGAAGATACAGGGTTTTGAGAAGTAAAGTAGCTTACCTGAAGTAATGGCCGATGTAGGATTTTTAGTAGGATCTTTAAGTGACTTGTATCTGCATTCACATTTATTATAAAAAGTAAATGAAATTTGTCAAACTCAGAGATGTACTGGTTAATTTAGTAGTTAGACGTTTCTTTTTTTACTGGAGATGGAACACTGTGAAGGTAGTTTCTTATCCAATTAGTCTGATTGTAATGCCTACATTCGTTAGGTGAAAGGGCTGCTTTATATTTATGGGCCAGAAAAGGTGACTTGTCTATGGAGATGTGAGAATCAGTCAACAGCTTGGTTAATTAAAAATGTTTTTATATACTTAATTCAGTGGTTATTTGACCTTTTAATTAAGTGGTTGACTGGTTAAAAGAAAAAATATTTAATTATAGAATTAAATAATAAAATCATTTGACTTGACTTCTTTACAAGTTAGTTGAATTGTATCATGTTCTATCAGTGTTGTCTGGTCAATGTAGGAGGTCTGACAATTAAGTTTGCAAACTCATCCTAGAAAAAGTGTTACATACCTCATTGCTGAATATTACTGTGATCACCTTTGAAATACTCCCTATGGGAAGCTATGCACCAACAACACCAGTGCCTAGATCACCTTTCAAAGCAGTTTTGGAACTCTTTCTGGAATGGCCATCAGAGCTGTCATCATAATACCTTAATGTCCTGAATGGCATCAAAATGTCTTTATTTCACTATTTCCTGTATTTTCCAGTAAAGAAAAATGTCTCTGGGGGCCAGATCAGGTGATTAGTGAGGGCGTTCCAATACAGTTATTTGTTTGCTGCCCAATAACTCCCTCACAGACAGTGCCATGTGAGCTGGTACGTTGTCATGATGCAAGAGCCATGAGTTGTTGGTAAAAAGTTCAGTTGTTTTAATCTTTTTCACACAGCCTTTTCAACACTTCCAAAAAGTCAACGTGGTTGACTGTTTGTCCAGTTGCTACAAATTCATAATGAATAATCCCTCTGATACTAAAAAAGATTAGCAACATTGTTTTGGCTCTTGATTTGGACTAACGTAACTGTTTTGGTTGTGGAAAATTGGCTGACTTCCGTTGTGCACTTTGGCGCTTTGTTTCAGGGTCATATTGGTAAACCCGTGTTCTGTCACCAGTGATCATAGCCCAAAACATCATCCTGCCTCTCCAGAAGGTCTTGGCAAACTTTGACTCACCTTTGCTTTTGTTCATCGGTGAGCACCTTTGGGGACCATTTTCACACAGACACCTGTCTCATGACACGATTTCCAGTGAAGATTTTCCTGTTTCTCTATCAATGTTTACTTGGTCTGCTATTCTTCTCCCAGTCAACTAATGATTTTATGCACAATTTAACAAATTTCTACAACGTTGTCATCAGTTCTGCTCATTAATGGTGGCCTTGACCTCTCTTCATCAGTGACACTTTCTCTCCCCTCAGAAGCACTTTGAATCCATTTGTACACTGCCATTTTCTTCACAGCATTATCCCCATAAACTTGGGACTAACATGTCCCTGATTTCACTTCCACTCTTGCCATGCCAAGGTTAACAAGAAATTGAATGTTTGTTCATTGCTCTAATTAAACTTCTAACATTCTCATGATGGCACACAGAAACACAACAATAACAAAAGCCACTCAGCATGACAGTGCCACACATCAACACAAATTCGGCTGTGAGACACTTGATATACCAAGGTGATGAATCCTTATGGAGTTATTTGTAAAGTGCTGCCAAATGTAAGCGCATGGTGGCAAGTTCATGAACTTACCCTCTTAGTGCTACCTTCTGCCAGCGGTACTAGTGAGAAATGCGAAGGGTAATTTAATGGTCTACGTATGAGCCGATATTTCAGCCCTCTGCACTTTTCACCTGAGATGCAAAAGCTAATATATCGGCCCGTCGCACTAAAAGGGTTAATTGTCAGACCTCATACTCAGATCTGTTCCTGAACTTTTTATTGTGTTTCATTGATCTGGTTGTGTATGTGTCTGTAATATACTTTTAACTGTCAGATTTTAAATATATATTATTTAGCCCTAGTAATTCTTAACTCTAAAATTCTAGAAATATTGTAGAGATTTGTGAAATTGATAAATGTATCAGTGGTTTAAAATTAATATTATTGATATTTTTAATTGCTTTATAAAAAGCATACTAGGTTTTTTACAATATACTTAATCGGGAATTTCTAGATTAAATGTTTAACAAAAAATTGATGTTTTTAAATGTTTCAAAATATGCATTAAAATGGTGCCCAAGTATTTTTTCTGCCTAAAAATTATTCTATTGGGGAAGCTGGGATGGCTCAGTGGGTGAAGCTCTCACTTTGCAGCCCCAGGGACCGAGGATCGAATCCTGGCCCCGGCCCGTGTGGACCCATATGCTGAACTGGGGAGTGCCCCAAGTTCAGTTCTCACTGGGGTGAGACCCCGGCCCAGTTCCTGCCCTGTGCAGCCCCGCACCCACCTGTGGAATGAAACTAAATTATGTAGAAAAAAACAATGATGTGCAACTATGGAGACTGTTCTGGGCCCTCCCACGTCTCTTTGACACTGTCCCTATATCTCCCTCTCTTTGTCAAAAACAATAAAAATAAATCTTAAAAAAAAAAAATTCTATTGATGTCAGTAACATCTTAAATCACTCATAGTGATTCTCAGTCCTGAGGTGCATATTGCCTCTCTCTAGTTGAGAATCAGTTGCTCTAAAGCAGGGGTGTCAAACTCAATTAAAACACAGGCCATTTGGTGCAACAGGCAAGATTCACGTGGGCCATATCACATTTACAAACGTCACCAGAACTGAGTCAGCACGTTTATAAATGCCCCCAGGCCCCCAGGAAAGGCACTGGGCCACCTGTATACTCGTCTTCAAAAGTTAAACGGTTAACGAGGGAATTGCGTGTATGGTATTGCCTCAATCTCCCCTAAGTGCTATTTTCTTTATAACATTTTTTTCTATTTTCATTTTATTTCAGAGCATCGTGGGCCACAAAAAATTACCTCGGTGGCCCGCAGGCCGCCAATTTGACACCCCTGCTCTAAAGTATTTTTGTTATGTTTTAAAATAAAAAAAACCTGTGGAATTTATGTCACATTACTTGAGTTCTGCTCTTTAGGAGATGGGAGCACATCAGTGATCTTTGGTCTTTTGGTGCAGTAACTGCTGTTCAAACCATTTTTAGGGCATATAGCATTCTTCATCATTTTTCAAAATAAAATGATATACTGTTTTCTCCTCTAATATAAAGCACTAGGGCAATCTTAAACATTGAATAAATTTATCTCTGTGAGATATTTTGTTATCTAGACAAGATTTTCTGAGCTTGAATTAGACTTATGTATGCAGTGAAGGTTCTTAGGTATTCTGTGAGCCACTTACTTTTGAAGTTCTTTAAATAAAAAGATTTAATACTAATGTTAAAGATATTTATGTGTACCTACAGTACTTTAAATTGTAGTTTATTTACTAAGTATAATTTTATCAAATTTATTAAATGATTCTTTGCTTCTGAGTATTTACATGTTCATCCACATTTGTATCAGAAATATCAAATTTTTTTTCAAACTTTATAGTGCAGGCTGTGGAAGAACAGGTGCCATTTGTGCCATAGATTATACGTGGAATTTACTAAAAGCTGGGGTAAGAATAATTTTTATGTAGCATTATATCCAATTGACCTATTAAGATTTTCAAATATAATGACCAATTGCAGTAAATTTAGTGTATTTGTTTTATACGTGTTACTTTTTTAGAAGTACCTTTGCAATTTAAGAAATACAGATAGTGAAAAAGAATAAATGATGCATATTATCTTAATATAATGCACTGAGCAGCAAGGTAAACATGTTATCACCTATTCTATGTGAATTAATACCTATATTATAGATGTAAACTCTTCATTGCCTTTTATATTTATTTGAAGTGTAAGTATAATCAATTCATTAGATATTTATGCCTAGCTGGAAACAGTAAAATATAATGGTTAGGAATGCTGACTCTGGAGCCAAAGTGCCCAGATTAATCTGATTTTGTCATTGACTAGCTATGGTATCTTGATCAAAATCCTTAATCTCATTGTGTTTCAATTTTTTTCATCTGAATGTGGGACTCATAATATTAATAACTCATAATTCAGTAAGTTAAGTTCTTTAGAATTATGTGGCATATAGTGAGTGCTCAGTTCAGTGTTAGTTTTTATTACTATTGCTATTATTACTACTACTGTTTTTTAAAGTTGTGTTTGGTACTATGGAGGTATATACAAATAAATAAAACACAGCTCTCATTACAGATTTGAAAAACACAACTTTATGTAGATTTGTTTCATTTGCTGGTTCTCTAATATGTTCATTTTCAGTGCATTAGGAGAAGCTTCACATTCTCCATAGCTTTATGGTTTCTATGAATATGTCAATCTATATCTTGTATAAAATAGAATTGATAAAATATTTGGTTCCTTTTTTATTCTTCTTTATATTTTTTTCGTCTGCCTTTTGCCATTTTTCACCTGTGCTGTGGAATATTTAAATGTTTAGCAGTTTCTCAAAAAGAGCCCTGGGGTTTCATTTTATTTTTGTATTTTCCAAAGCTAATCATCTAATACTAAATTGAACATTCTTAAGTGAATAAAAATTTAACTAGAATTCTATTAATAACCACATTTTAACTTAAAAGTCAGGGATTAAAATGGGAAGAGGCATTTTGATGAATGCCAGCAAGCAAAATAAGCATCTAGTTATTTCAAAAGCTATGTGTTTTGAACATAGTCCTCACTTGATTGAATTTGGTTTAACATAAATATTCTTAGACCTTAAGTTAGGACTTGATGTAAAAAAATCTTTTGATATATATAGACTCCCAAAGCAGTAAATCTGAGAATTGTTCTATCTTCTTTATCATTCCAAAATATTCTTGTTCATCACCAAATTCTAATAATTCTGCCTCAGAAATGTGTCTGAAATCTTTTCTTACTTTTCTATTTGTTTTCAAGGCTGTTTCAGTAAATTTTCTCCCCTTTTCAGAGTGCCATCTTCCCTGCTAAAAAAGATGCCTGAATATCAAGTCTGCTTATGTCAGGATTATCTATTGCAGTAGATCTAATTACAAATACATAAAAGAATTGTCTAGGATAATCAGTTTTCAGAGATTTAGCTGAGAGATCTGTATTTTTATGTAGCTCTCACAGGTGGTTCTTATATAGCCAGCCCAGGAAACACTGACTTATAGAATGAGCTCAGTCTATTCTGTTTACATTCTGATCCCAAGTAACGTATCTTCTCTCTCCCTTGGGATGCCTCTCCTTCTTTCAGTCTTAGGCTTTATCCACATCAAGCTTCTCAATTCTCCAAATATATTATATATTTAATCCGCTATGCCTATGTACCATATTTTTTTATGTGTAAAACGACCCCTACATTTCTAACCCAACATGAAGAAATCAATACACGGGTTACTCCCATGTATATGACCACTCCCAATTTTTGGCCTAACAATTTTAGACAAAAGTATTGCCTTAGTCATGAAAAAATATAGTATATTTCCTTCGCTTTTCACTCCACACACCAATCAGTTAGTCACAGCATCTCTATTCCCTCTGCACTGCAGTCATGCCTTGACTGAACTTTTGTTGTTCACATATCTGGCTAATTAGTTTGACTGATGAGAAGCAAGATTAGCTTTATGTCTATAATGCCACGCAGTTTCTCATATGTGGCATGTAGTGTTCAAACTGTTTTGAATTATCCAGCATATATATAGGTCTTTATTAAGAGTTGAAGACTATTTTACTATTTTTCTGAACAGTTATTCAGAATTCATATGTTACATTCTGTGTTTTAGAAAATACCAGAGGAATTTAATGTATTTAATTTAATACAAGAAATGAGAACACAGAGGCATTCTGCAGTACAAACGAAGGTATAGTTTTTGTTTTATTTTATAAACTATATTTTGTAAGTGTCTTTTCATTTTCTTAATAACTCTTCCTTTGTTTATCATTTCATCTCTCTAATAGGAGCAATATGAGCTTGTTCATAGAGCTATCGCCCAACTGTTTGAAAAACAGCTACAGCTGTATGAAATTCATGGAGTCCAGAAAATTGCTGATGGAGTGGTGTGTATTCTTTGCCCATTAGTTTTAGAAAACGTTTACTTTTTACCAAGATGTAGTATTTAGATATTTGTCATCTTGTGTTTTATCTAATGTGAGAATATCCATGACAGTTTTATTATTTTTTTAAAGATTTATTTGTTTTTGACAGAGAGAGACAGAGAGAAGGGAGAGAGCCCAGAGTAGTCTCTATAGTTGTATATACATCATCAGTTTTTTGATTTTTTTTTTTTTTAAGATTGATTTTTCTTGTTTTTTGACAGAGAGAATGGGGAGGCCCAGAGCAGTCTCCATAGTTGAAAGCATTAGTTTTCCATATAGTTTTACTTCATAGGTGGGCGCGGGGCAGGAACTGGGCCAGAAGCCTCCCACATAGGTCCTGGCAAGAACTGAACTGGGGGCACACCCCAGATCAGCATATGGGTCCACCTGGGCTGGAGCCAGGATTCGATCCTTGGTCTCCGGGGCTACAAAGTGCGTGCTTAACCCGCTGACCCATCCCAGCTTCCCCTGTCATCAGTGTTAGACATGATGGGCGGGGGCCGCACAGGGCAAGAACTGGGCTGTGGGCCTCCTTCATGGGAAGCACACCCCAGTTCAGCATGTGGATCTGCACAGGCTGGGGCCGGGATTCGATCCTCGGTCCCCAGGGCTGCAAAGCGAGTGCTTAACTCACTGTGCCATCTTGGCTTCCCCTATTATATTTATTTAACCTTGATTCTGTTACTCCTTTCCTTCCTATTTGAAATGCAATTATTTAGTAATAACATTTGGATGGATATTTAGTAACTCCAGTACAAGCTAAATATTCTAAATAAAAAAACACTAGGAAAGTAGATCTTAATGTCCAAAATCATAATTTTTATTGTTTCGAATATAAATTACTTTTTAAATTAGCTGCATTGTTAATCAATGAAATAAATTCCAAATCTAAAAAAAGGCTTAAAGAGTTTATTTGATCCAAAGCTGAGGGCCAGATCCAGATGCAAAATCTCAAAGGGTTGAGAAAACGCTCTGCAGAATAGCAGTTTTATGGTTTATTTATACGTTAGAATCAAAGGAGAAGACTTAGGAGGGTAATAGGAAATCCATTAGGGGTAGATTAAGGAGGTGGGAGGAAGTAAGTCAAGAAAATCTCTTGGACTGTATAAAAAGCAAAATGGAGAGATAAACATATTACTTTTACATTGGTGGGTGCAGGATAGTTAATATACTTTATATACAGAGATAGAAGGATAAAAAATAATGAGGAATGTTGGGGTTGTCTTGCCCTGGTATCAGGGTGTTTATGTCTGGAGGTCTAGAGAAGAGATCATTGTGGCATTTTAAGCGTGTTATCCCAGATACACAAATAATGGCTAGAGCTTGCTCAAGGTAAAGATTAATCTATCATATAGGCCTAGGGTACGACTTCCCATCTCAGTTAGGAATATTTTTTTTTTTTTTTAATATATTTATTTTTGACAGAGAGAGAGAGAGATACAGAGACAGAGAGAGAACTGAACTGGGGGAGCTCCAAGTTCAGCATATGGTTCCACACAGGCCGGGGCAGGGATCCGATCCCCAGTCCCCGGCACTACAAAGTAAGCGCTTAACCCACTGAGCCATCCCGGCTTCCCCAGTTAGGAATTTTTATAATCAAAACATCTCGTGTTGTACCTTCAGTTATTGAGCTTGTCAGACATGACACGTAGCCTCGTTTTTGTTCAGTTGTCTCTCTTCCTTTCCAACCCCAACTAATTGTAAGATGATTCTGTAATACAAGATTTTTTCTTTTCTGGTCATGATCATGTAAAGTTTTGTAGTGTTTTGTACATGCTTTTTAACAAAGTAGATCCTTTTTGGCATGATTCAGTTCAATGTCATTGTAACCTTATAAAATTTTATTGAAGAAATGGTGGGAACAAGGTGACAGCGCAGGTAGTTCCTGAAAGATGGGAATGGGGTTGGGAGATGGGTGGAAAAGATGAAAATAATTAAGTACAAATTGTCAGTTAATGTAATGTACAGCATAGGGAATATAGTCAATAATGTCTTAACTATTTAAGGTGACAGAATGTTACTAGACTTACTGTGATGATTATTTCGTAAGGTATATAAATGTCTAATCATGTTATATTCCTGAAACTAATAATGTATGTCAACTATAATTTAAAGATAACCTTTTTAAAAAGATCTTATTTGATATTCAAACTTTTTACTGGATAAAAATAACTACAGTATAGTCTCATAGTATTCTGATTTCTGCCTGTTTTCTAAATAGATCTCTTATTTCCTCTCGATATAATCACCTTGTCCTTGAAAGTATTGGGCTATTTTTTAAGTAAAATTTCTGTATATTGCTGAACCTAAGATACTTATCACATCATAAAACAATTTAGTCCCAGTAACTGAAGGAAAATGAGGAATTGAGTTGCAAAATTTGTAACCTTTGTTTTTCTTTTTCCTCTTTACATGATTTTAGCAATTTCCTACACTGTTTGAAATTTCTTGGTTTTACAAATGAGAGATTTTTAATTTTGATCTCAGTGTTTGATCCATGAGTTTTAGGGAGTTTATATTTCCTTTATTGGCCAAGTTATAATTTAAAAAATTTTTAAGATTGATATGGTACCAAATTCTTATTTCCTTCATTAATATAGGAATGATTGTATATCTGGGGCTCACACATTGCCATTAACTTTTCCCTTTAATTTAATTAAAGCCTATTATAACCTGTACTGATTATAACCAAATATTTTGTAATATAGAATAGAATGCTAATTTATTATTGTGTATTATGTCATGCTGAGATTCATTTAATATTTGAAAATTCTAAGTAGGCTATACATTTTTCTTTAAACTTGAAACAGTCCTTCATTAATGCAAGATTAATTTCAAAGTTAAGTTTTTATACTTTAGAGATATAAATATATTAGGGGTGCCAGGATAGCTCAACAGGTTGAGCGCTTGCCTTGCAATCTCAAGGTCCGGGGATTGAATCCTGGCTCCAGGCCTGGCCTGTGCAGGCTCATGTATATGTTGAATTGAGGTGCAACTGGTAACCGCTGAGATGGTGGCAAAGGTTCTTGCCTCCCATGCAGGTAGCCCGTGGTTTGGTTCCTCCCCTGCTTGTCCCCACATCCACCTGTTTGGAATGAAACTATGTCACAACTAATGAAGACTGCTCTGGGCCCTCCCTCCTTTTCTTTCTCTCTTACCCTCTCATCTTCTCTAAAACAATAAAATAAATCTTTAAAAAAAAAAAAAAGCGTATTTTAGATTATGATTTATTTTCTTACTACATAAAAGTGAAAAATATTCTAACCATTACATTTTTTAAGCATAGAAAATTATTTTTTAAATTTCTTTTTATTGAGATAAAATCTATAACAATATATTAGTTTTAGGTATACAACATAGTGATTCGATATTGTATATATTGTGCAATGATCATTACAATAAGTCTAGTTAACATCTATCACTACCTAGTTAGAATTTTTTTCTCTTGTGATGAGAACATTTAAGATTTACTCTCTTATGGGGAAGCCGGGATGGCTCAGTGGGTTAAGCGCTCACTTTGCAGCGCCGGGGACCGAGGATCGAATCCCGGCCCCGGCCCATGCGGAACCATATGCTGAACTGGGAGCTCCCCCAGTTCAGTTCTCTCTCTGTCACTGTATCTCTCTCTCTCTCTCTCTCTCTCTCTCTCTCTCTCTCTCTCTCTGTCAAAAATAAATAAATAAATAAAAATATATTAAAAAAAAGATTTACTCTCTTAGAAACTTTCAAATATACAATGCACTATTATTAACTCTGGTTGCCATGCTGTACATTACATCCCATGAGTAACTTATTTTACAACTGGAAGTTTGTACGTTTTGACTCCCTTTCACCCATTTTGCCTACCACTTACTCTGCCTCTGGCAAGCACCCATCTGTTCTCTGTATCTGTGAGTTTGGTTTTGTGTTTGTTTTGTTTTATTTTGTTTTTAGATGCCACATATAAATGAGATTATACAGTATTTGTCTTTACCTGTCTAATTTATTTTATTATTAGTGCTCTCAGGGTCCATTCATGTTGCCACAAATGGCAAGGTTTCTTTCTTTATGGCTGAATAATATTTCTTTGTATATATAGAGTACATTTTCTCTATCCATCCACTGTAGATACATAGGTTGCTTCTGAATCTTTGCTATTATAAATGATGCTTCTGTGAACATGGGGATGTATATATCTTCTCAAATTGGTGTCTTCTTTTTTTGGATAAATACTCAGAAGTGGAACAGCCAGCTCATATGGTACTTATATTTTTAATTTTTTGAGTAATCTCCATATTTCCCATAGTAGCTATACCAGTCATCATCCCCACCAATAGTGCACAGGGGTTTACCTTTTTCCCACATACTCTCCAACACTTACTTTTTGTTTGTGTGTGTTTGTGTATTTTTTTTTCTCTCTTTTTTAATAGCCATTCTAAAACATCTCATTGTGGTTTTGATTAGCATTTCCCTGATGAGTAGTGATGCTGAGCATATTTTTGTCTACCAGTTGGCCATCTGTGTGTCTTTGGAAAAATGTTCAGTTCCTCTCTCCATTTTTTAATCAGATTTTTTTTTTTTTGCTGTTGAGTCATATGAGTTATTTATATATTCTGTATATTAACCCCTTATTAAGTATATGATTTGAAAATATTTCCTGCCATTTGGTAGGTTACCTTTTCCTTTTGTTCATGGTTTTCTTTTTAGTTTGATAGAGTCCCACTGATTTGTTTTTGCTTTTGGCTTTGCTAGAAAAAGTTTTTATACAGTATTCACTTTTAATTTTTAAAGCTTTTTAACTATATTTAAGAAATCTCCAGAAAGCATGTAGTAAAAATTGTATTACTTTTACATCTCCATTTTTCTCGTTTCCTGATTTTTTTTTAGGTTTTAATCTATAAATTAAACTTTCTATTTACAAGCATGAATTTAACACTAGGATTATAATTTTATTAAAGATAATTTCTGTCTAATGTGTCAGAGGTTTACAAATGAGTAAGGAATGTAAGAAAAATCACACATTGTTTGAGATGAGGTGAAATAATACCTGATAGCATATCAGTGGTAACTTCAAATCTACTTTTTTTTTTTTAATCTCTGCTTGGTACATAGGATACACATGCTAGACATCTGCTAACTGAACTTAAAATGTGAAATAATGTTCTTGCATTTTGTTAAACTGACTTGGTGGCTGCTAGATTTGCCATTTGATCAAGATGGGTTTTCATGTTTTGTGAGGGGAAAGCAATTTTCTATAGAATCTGTGCTGAGTACGCTATATTTGTTGAGATTAAATATTTTGCCTAAGATTGTATGCCATAATAAAGTCTGGCACTGAGTGTGTGTGTGTGCGTGCGCAATATATACACACATGCATGTGTGTGTGTGTATATATATATATATATATATATATATATATATACACACACACACACACACACACCTACATATATAACTCAGTGGATGAATGGATAAAAAATGGAAGGGCAAATGGATAGAAGAAATGATAACTCATAATTCTATATAATTTTAAAATATTTTCCTCTTATAAATCTTGTTTTCTAGGAAGTCTTAAATACAGGTAACTTTTTATAGCATGTTTAAAGATTTATTTTTATTGTTTTTGACAGAGAGAGAGAGAGAGATACAGAGACAGAGACAGAGAGAGCGGGGAGGGCCCAGAACAGTCTCCATAGTTGCACGTCATTGGTTTTTCCACATAGTTTCATTCCACAGGTGGGTGCAGGGCTGCACAGGTCAGGAACTGGGCCTGGGTCTCATCCCAGTGAGAACTGAACTGGGGGCACTCCCTAGTTCAGCATATGGGTGCGCACGGGCCCGGGGCCAGGATTCGATTCTCAGTCCCTGGGGCTGCAAAGTGAGCGCTTAACCCACTGAGCCATCCCCGCTTCACTTATAGCATGTTTATATATGCTATAAATCTCAGAGAAAATGTGGAATCTAAAAATTGGGGAACATTATCTTTACAACTATGTGGATGAGTATAACAATTTGAAATATGTTACTTACCTTCTTAAATCTATGCTGATTATTTCTCTGACAACTTAATTTAGAGGTTAAACATTCTTTTAAGTTCTTAAAACAAGCTCTATGTTTTAAAATTATTTTTGTAGAAACTTTAGTTTGAAGTGCTAAGATTATAATAAATATTTATGAGGGCAGGGCTGTCCAGAAAGTATCCTGTCATGTAGCCATTCTCATTATATTGACAATGGCTGGATTTTTCCGGACAGCCCTCTTAGAGGTATTTAACAATAAAAATGACTTCCCAGAGTAGGAGATCTAAAGAGAAAATTCTGAAATCCTGTAGTATATTGACTTAGAATTTGGAGACACCTCAGTAAGCAAACATCTGTAAGGTATGCATACAACCTTTTTTATCTTATCTATAAAAGACCACCACCACTGGTTATCAACACGAGGATTTTCAGTTCTAGAATAATTGAGTGAAATCAGCAATAGTTTGTGTTGTGGTCCTATTGTTGTATTTGTGCTGTACAACTTAGATGTGATATTGAATTCTGTATATTTTTTCTTCATATATAATGTTCTTTCTTTTTAAAGCACCCTGTTGTAATATTGCTTTTGTTCTGAAGCTGAGAAATATATCCTTAAGTAGTTGATAATTAGGTTCTGATTTTTTCTTTCGTGGCCTTTGATATAGCTTTGTTATGTGGGAAATATTAACATACAAAATAACTTTTGCAAAATGGGTAGAGTTGGTCAGCAGTTAAAAAATGACTTTCACAAGCTCTGATTGAAACAAGAGAATACATTAGAACCTAATCTCCAGTGGATTCAATTTCTAAAATTCCTTTCAACTTCAAAAGTTGATGATTATTTCAACTGGTAATAAATGCAGCCAGAGAGCTATGTACATTAGGACAAGTGTGGGAGAAAAGCTGTAAATATAATTGAGAGTCAGAAGACATAAGAGTACAGGAAACATTGTAGGTAAAAACTAGGAATCCAAGAATAACATTGTTCTGTTCTTTTAAAAAAAGATTTTACTGTTTGAGAGAAGGTGAGAGAGAGAGAGGCAGAAGTGGGGAGGGGCCCAGAGCAGTCTCCGTAGTTGTATATCATTAGCTGTGACATAGCTTCATTCCACACAGGTGGATATGGGGCCATGCAGGTGGGAACTGAACCGAGGGCCCTTCACACGTGGGAAGTGAGAACCTTCACCACTGAGCCATCTAGGCGGTTACCACTTGCACCACAGTTCAGCATATGGGTTGCAGGGGCCGGAGTCAGGAATCAAACAGTAAGACCTCGCAGTTGCAAGGCATGTGCTCAACCACTGAGCTATTCCAGCATCCCCGACATTGTTCTCTTCTGAAGTTCATTGACCAGCAAGTTTTGTTCATACTGTGTAGGCAGTGGCTCTGAGTTGCATTTCTGCATTGCTACATTGATTCCTTTCAACAGGTGAAAGTCAACATGCTCAAAAAACCTTCTCTCTCCCAGGAGTTTTTCTTCCTCTCTTACCCTTCCTGATAATGGCTGCACCATTCTCTTATTTACCCAGAATTGAGGAATTCTTCATGACACCTTTTCTTGGTCACCTGTAGTCATTTGCTTGCAGTGCCCTTACTTTCTCCTGTTCCTTTCCTACCCGTTCCCCTCCTTTGTCCTCTATTGTTTTGTCAAAATCTTACCCATCCTTAGTGTCATTCAAAATGCTACCTTAATGTTCTCAACTTGTTAATGTACTTAACTATATTCTTAATAGTCTTGCCTATAATGCCGTTTTTCTCTAATTTGTAGCTTCCTACTACTAATAGTACCATTTTATGTTTTTATTAACGTTTTACTTTTTGTTTGGTAATAACATACTATATATACTTCTTGAAGTTAAGTTCTGTTTCCTTTACATTTTTGTATCCTCTCCAGTTCTTACTTTTCAGTGTCTTTTGCATATCAGTCCACAATGGGTTACCTACTATTCCAAAATCCAAAGTACTCTGAAAATGAGTACTCTACAGCTGTTTTTCTATATGTGTGTTTAGTATCATACCACCATATCATATTATGGAAGTGTGATTGTGTTATTAATAGAATAAAAAGCAAATGAATAATAAGTGAAAGGAATTTTTATGATGCAAAGTCTCTAAAGTCTGGTAATGTCTGAGGATCTAAAAATATAGTGACCAAAAATCCTGATTTACCTGGCTATAGCAGTTTATATTGGTTGTCTAGGTATAATAATTAATAGTGCTCCCCATGTCATTCTCAAAGACAATAAATTATATGGTCACCCTATCTATACAGATAATCCCCTCAACAGGTGCCTCCATTATGTTAGGTGGATTTAATTAAGGATGAGCTCTTTCAGTCTTAGGGTGTAACTCTGTTGTTCTGATCAAAGTAAGATGCATAATCAGATGCATTAGACTTTTCTAATGCATCTGATTATGTATCAAATAAGGTATGCTCAAAATTGCTAGAAAGTTGAGATCTCTTTTTTCCTTTAGTTGAGTGCACAGTAAAAAAAGGATACGGGCAAGAAAAATTTATAAAGACAAATAAACTGCCATGATGGACATGATACAAGTACCTTTTGATTTATAAAAAGGCAAATATAGTTTCAGAGTTCCTTAATTGATCATAGTACAGGATATATGCAAATGAACCCCCCTCCCCCCAAATTATCTGAGATGTATGCAAGGGTAGAAATCATTCTTGTTCACTCTTCTAGAATTAACAGCTGGATAAAAATGAGGTATTTCCTGAGGCTGAAACTAATTCAAGGCAATGTTTTATATAATAATTTCATAGTTCCTCTATTCATAATCCTAAACACAACCTAAGATTCTTACAACTGTATTATCCCTGAAGCATCTGTTTTAATGATAGTCACTGGTTCTGTGACCAGCAAGAACCAAGGATATCCCTGGATGGGCTCTTAATGCCTCTTTGGGCTTCATTTCATTGGGCAGTGATATAGGGGGGTATATACCCTAATGGAGTGGGTACTTTATGGTGACAGAAGGAAGGTAGGGCACAGAGTGATTAAAGTGAGTTCTGAGACCTGTTTAAAAGTACAAGGTAGCAATAGGAGTCCAAAAAGGGTTGGGAAGGTAAAGGATATAATATAAGCCTTATTTTGTTGGCTTTTTTCCTCTCTGCATGTTTAGTTTCTAGTTGGATTCCTGTTGCTACCTAGTACTTTTAAACAGGTCCCAGAACTCACTTTAATCTAGTCTTCTTTGATCTTTATTTTTTTGGGAAATGTTTATTTACAGTAGCATTTGAAATATGTTGAATTGCTACTGTATACAATTGATTTTTCATTAACTGGAGATGGACTGTTTTTTTAATATTATCTCTCATTGAGGCTTAGTCCTTCAGGCTACAGTATACAGAGTATAGGACCTATTTTGTTACTTGGCAAATTTGATATTGTTTTAAAAATTCAAAAGCCCAGAAACAGTTTATTTGAAAAGTAAGGAAGGAAAATTATTTTTCCCCTAATTTAATGAAGCATTTTTTTTCTTGGCAGAATGAAATTAACACTGAAAACATGGTGAGCTCCATAGATTCTGACAAACAAGATTCTCCTCCTCCAAAACCACCAAGGACCCGCAGGTATTGTACGTTGCATTTTCTTTGCAAGGATACTTTTATATGACTGACTGGTAATTAAACAATAAATTCTGAATATTTCTTAAGTTTTCTTTATAACTTTTGTTATTATTCTGTTCAGAATATAGTATATGTATGGAAGTTAATTTGTTACTGATGTACTAGAAATTTTGTTATACTTTGATAAAATTTCAGTATTATACAGAGCAATGAGCGTAATTATGAATTGACAGTAGCTCATTTTTGGTACGTTATGTGGTATAACTAAGGTTTTACGTTCTAAAGATTTCACTTTCTTATAATGACAATACAGATTATGATTGCCAAAAATTGAAGACATGATGTGAAGATGTTTAATAACAAAACTAGCAAAGATGAGTTTAGTTCTCTCTAGGTTTTTCATTCATATGGAGCTTACTTCTGGTTAAAATCAGCATATATTTCTGTCCCCTTTTTTTCTCCCTTCTCTTTCAGGGTAGCTTCTAGGTAGACAGAAAGATTTAATTAAAAAGTCCTTTTCAGCCACTTCTTAGCTTTGAAGTCATAAGTTAGTTACCTATTCGGTCATTGGGGATTTTTTGTTTAAATACTGTGTCAAGGATTAAATGAAGTATGTGGTAAAACTACAGATTGGACCTGATACATATTAGGTTTTTATTTAATGTTGATTTTCTGTGAACATTGTGAAGTTAAGATGGAGTTATTCAATTATTTTTAAATGGGAAGCAGAGTATAAGATCTGTAATGAAACTGTTATAATGGTTTAAATATTGTACTTGCTTGTCTCAAGCACAGATCTACTCAAACTGGTTGACCTTTCTTCAGAGTAAGAATTTATAAGGTATGGTCAAGAAATTTGTAGAATGGGGCTTCTGGAGAAGTGGGAGTACTAGTGCATGAAGTTTTATTGTGTGACTTATTATTAGTATATGTGCCAAATTTCAGCCTATTTGCATCCGTATTCTATCAGTTATCACTGAAAAGTATGTCAAAGATGAAGAAAACCCCAAGTATGGATAAAATTGAATGTCGTGTCAAGTTCCTCACAAAACCAGGGAAACACCTCAAACCATTTTGGAAGAGATGTTAGCGGTTTATGGGGGCTATTGCCCTGGGAAATACATGGTTTACAAGTGGCATAGCCTTTTCAACCAAGGCACAGAATCAGTTGAAGACTTGAGACCATTTCTCCAGACATTGTCAAAATGTTTAAAACTTGTAGTGGAGTATGCCAGATTGAATAAAAAGCAACTTGCAGAAATGGTTGGAGTATTGAATATTCTCCATCAGCATCTAAGGATGTCAAAAGTCATTGCAAGATGGCTACCGAGAATGCTCATGCTACTTCAAAAACAACACATTGACGTTCACAACAATTTTTGGACCTCTGCAGAGACAACAAAGAGGAAGTTTTAAACCATATTGTCACTAGAGATGAAACTTGGGTTCATCATGATGAGCCTGAGTCAAAGCAGGAGTCCATGCAGTGGTATGAAAAGGACACACCACCCCCTAAGAAGTTCAAGGTGTCACAATCAGCTGGAAAAGTCATGGCTACTGTCTTTTGGAATATGGAGAGTATTCTGCTGATCAATTACAAGGATAAGGGAGAGTACTAGTCCAGTCTGCTGAAACAGTTAACCGAATATGTGAAGAAGAAAAGAGGAAAATGTACCAAAGGGGTGCTGCTTTCGCACAACACATTCGTGCACAAGAGCAACTTTGCATTGGCCACTTTTCACGACTGTGGCTTCCAAACAGGTTAAAATACCCTCACTACAGTACAGTCCTGACCTGGCTCCGTCTGATAATTATTTGTTCCTACATATGAAAAAAACAGCTTCAAGGGAAGAAATTTACAGACAACAAAATGCAATGTGAGGGCAAAAACAAAATATTTTTTTCTAAGGATATAAATAAACTTATTGAAAGATCTGAAAAGTATATTAGTGTTACGGGTGGATATATTGAAAAGGAAAAAATAATAGGTTTTTTTTTCCCCTTCCCCTTTATTCTGTGAATTTCTTCACCACCTCTCGTGTGTGTGATTCTTTTTACTTCTATCAAAAGTTTGATAGAAGTTGACTTAAGTTGGGTGAGGTAACTAGGGTTGGGTCTTGGTATTGAGTTACTGTAACTTAAGGAGATCATCCCTGAAAAAAAAGACTCACTTTTCTCAATAACTAAGGCAAAATGTGGTAGTTACTATAGTCTCTGGAATGCCTTTGCATGCTTCTCTAAGAAAGATCAGGGAAAGCTGGGATGCCTCAGCGGGTTAAGCGCTTGCTTTGAAGCCCCGAGGACCGAGGATTGAATCCCAGCTCCGGCCCAGGTGGATCCACATGCTGAACTCTGGGGTGTGCTTCCCGAATGCGGTGAAGCCCCCAGTTCAGTTAAAAAAAAATCTTTAAAAAAAATAAAGATCAAAAAGCTTATAAAGATGGGCTTACACTTCAGCATTTAAATGCTTGGGAAATTAACTTGTGCTAACAAAACTTCCCATTAGTTGTTTACTGTTTGATTTCCACTTTGGTATCTGCTGAAATTAGAATTTTAGCCTCCTGTGGAAGGTAGCCATTTGAAACCTATAGAGTATTAGTTTAAATTTTTTGTCCCACATATGAGTCCTGGAAATTCTACTGGGGATTCCGGGATAGCTCAACAGGCTGAATGCTTGCCTTGCAATCACAAGCTTTGGGGATCAAATCCCAGCACCAGCCCATGCAAACCCATATGCTGAACTGCAGCACAGCTGGTAACTGCCAGGATGGTGGCAAAGGTTCTTGCCTCCCATGTGGGAGTTCCCCAGTTTGGTTCTTGCCAGGGTGAACTCCCCATGTGTGGGAGGCCCCTGGTTTGCCCCCCATGAGGCCTTCCTTGCAGAAGGGCCCTATCCCGGTTTGAGCTGCTCCCACCCACCTGTGTGTAGAGTGAAACCATGTCGAGAACTGATGACATGCAACTATGGAGACTGCTCTGGGCTCTCCCCTTTATATCTGTCTCTCTCTGTCAAAACAAAATAAACAATAAAGTAAATCTTTAAAAAAAAATACCTTGTGAGTTCTAGGTTGAGATGAGTTTTAAAACTATTGTAAATTGGGTAAGCTGGGATGGCTCAGCAGGTTGAGTGTTCACTTTGCAGCCCTGGAGCCCAAGGATCAAATCGCGGCCCCAGCAGACCCATATGCTGAACTGGGGTGTGCTCTCAGTTCAGTTCTTGCTGGGGCCTATGCAGGAGGCTCCTGGCCCAGTTACTGCCTTGCTCAGCCCCAAGCCCACCTGTGGAGTGAACCTATACGGAAAACTAATGTTGTCAACTAAGGAGACTGCTGTGGGCCCTCCCCTTTCTCTCTGTCTGTCTGTCAAAAAACAATAAAAATAAATCTAAAAAAATCAAAAAACTTTTGTAAATTGTTAACTGAAAATAAAATCACACGATTCCAGGATAGCTCAGCAGTGGCTTGCTTGCCTTGCAATCATGAGGTCCGGGGTTTGATTCCCAGCCTTGCCTATGCAGCCCTATATGCTAATATATGGTGCCAACTGGTAACAGCTGAGATGGCTTGACAATGAAAGTTCTCACCTCCCATGCAGGAGGCTCCTGGTTCAATTCCCACCCCATGAGGCTCCATATCCACCTGTGTGAAATGAAACCATGTCACAACTAATGATGTACAACTGTGGAGACTGCTTTGGGCCCTTTCCACTTCTGTCTGTCTCCCTGTCTCAGCCTTTCTCTCCCTCTCCCTCTCCTTCTCCCTCTCCCACTCCCACTTTTTCTCAAAAAACAATAAAATAAATTTTTAAAAAAGAACATCACAAGAGCATAAGGTTGATAAAAAGTTTAAAGATTTATTTTTATTGTTTTTGACAGAGAGAAGGGGGAGGGCCCAGAACAGTCTCTATAGTTGTACATCATCAGTTTTTCCACATAGTTTCATTCCACAGGTGGGCATGGGGCTGCACAGGGCAGGAACTGGACCGGGGTCTCACTCCAGTGAGAACTGAACTGGGGGCACTCTCCAGTTCAGTATACGGGTCTGCACGGGCCGGGGCCAGGATTCGATCCTCAGTCCCTGGGGCTGCAACGTGAGCGCTTAACCCACTGAGCCATCCCGGCTTCCCCTGATAAAAAGTTTAAGACCAGTATATATACAGTGTTCCCTCGCCACTTCGCGCTTCATGTTTTGCGGCTTCAGTGCTTCGCGGGTTTTCCCAAAATATTCATCAAAAAATAAAAATGGAAAAATACAACCATGTCGGCAGCCACATTGCGGAAAGGAGTGTTGTTTCATGTTGATGCGCGAGAGAGAAAGAGTCTCCGAGTGAGCCTAAAGCTTCTACGAGTCAAGTGAGAGCCTCTCCTCCGCCACCAACACAAGACTCTTCGCCTCTCTCAGAAAGCAATGTTGATTCATGTTTATTACTGTATAAGGTTTTGTCATTAACCTTATTCATTAGCACTGACACGTTTAAGTAAATACGTATACTGTTGTAATTTTTGTCTTAAATGAGTAAAGTATGAATACCGTTTACATATTTAAAACATTCTTGTACCCGCATACACGAAAATTCCTAGGGGCAAATCCTACTTCGCGGGTTTTCAGCTTTCGCGGAAGGTTCTGGTCCCCATTAACTGCGAAAAACGAGGGATCACTGTATATACTTTTTCAGTATGGGTACCATGAGTAAGCATGTTAATTGGTTTTTTGGAATACATTTTATTTTAGAAAGATCTAGAGAGGAAAGGAAGGCTCATGTTGTGTTAACAATTTAATCAAAGATTCTGATTTATAAATATTTAAAGAAACCATAGATTTTGAATAGCAGATTTCATTTTCTATTTTTAATACATATTTTGTTAAACTTATAAAACTATCAATATTTTTTCACTATTACCATCATTCTGAAACTATACCTTGTTAGCTATCTATAAAACTTTCAACAGATTTACTACAGAGACACAATAGGGTGTGTGCCTTAGTATAATTTTTTTCTTAATTTATTTAGTATTTCTAAGACAGTGTTACTTTCTTATGCCTCTCAATTTTTAACAATTTTAGTAGTATAGGATTAGGAGAAAGACAGAATATGGTTCTATTTTAGACATTTTAATATCTACGCTGGAGGTTAAGATTTGAGGGTTCAGCTATAAGTTTATATAGACAACTTAGGAATGAATACAGTATTTCAGATTTTGGGTCTAACAGAGTTATCAAGGAGGGGAACCCTATGAAGCACCATAATTTGTGAAGAAGAGCCGACTAAAGGCTGTAAAAACAGGAAAGGGCAACCAAGGGATAAAGGAAAACCAGGAAACAGTGGTGCTATGGGGGCCAAGAAGGAGAGTGGTTTGTATCTGGCAGAATTCATGAGTATCTATTTCCTATAAGGGTTGGCTGCCTGGGACAATGAACTGGACTTTCAGATATCTGTGACTCTTAGAATGTCATGGCTAGGTGAAGGCATTTGTGGGATCAGAACAAAGAATTGGGATCTGCTTAAATAGAGGCATTTGAAGCTTCCTGATTCTGGAAATCCTTATATAGCACAGGGTGTCATGGGATTTGGGTGACTAAGGACCTGTGGAAAATGTCAAGTAGAAAATTGGGTAATGGGGGGAGGCCGGGTTGGCTCAGCGGGTTGCGCTCTAGTCTTGCAACCTGCTGAGCCAGCCAGGTCCTGGCCCATGCAGTAAGCTAAATTGGGGTGTACCCCCAGTTTGGTTCCCACCAGGCGAGTCTCCTTTGTGGGAGGCCCACGGCTGGTTCTTGCTCTGCACAGCCCCTCCCCCACCCATGGAATGAAATTATGTGGAAAGCTAATGACTTGCAACTGTGGAGACTGCTCTGGGCCCTCCCCCTTCTCTCTCTCTCACTTTCTCTCTCTCTCTCTCTCTCTCTCTCTCTCTGTCAAAATCAATAAAAATAAATCTTAAAGAAAAAGAAAATCAGATAATGGAAGAAATCCATTTCACATAAAACAATTATTCTACTTCACTGTTTTTACTGTTTTAAAAAAATTATTTTGTTGCAGTAAAAATAAACCTTTGTTTCTTTTTTGAAATGTTATATTTATTTTGTTAAGTTTTTTTTTTAAACAATTAAACTCAAATATATTGCTTTAAAATAGTTCATTTATAAGAAAGATGGGGCAAAGTAGTTGAATAAAAGCAGAAAATGATTCTGCAGACTAGCCAAAAAGGAGGAGCAATGATTAAAGAGTTCTTCGAATATAAAATATTTAAAGCTGGAAGCAGCTTTAAATACAAAGTAGAACTGTTTATTTGCATTAATGTTTGTAGGTTTTTGTTGTTGTTTTTTTTCTAAGATGTATTACATTGTTTTTGACAGAGACAGAGAAAGACAGGGAGAAGGGAGAGGGCCCAGAGCAGTCTCCATAGTTGTACATCATCAGTTTTCAACATGGTTTTATTCCACACAGGTGGGCAGGAGCTGTGCAGGGCGGGAACTAGGCTAGGGGACTCCTGCATGGGAGGCAATGCCCCCTTGAGCCAGGGGTGGAACTAGGGATGCAAGAACTGAACTGGGGGCTTCCTGCATGGGAAGCACATGGGTCCAGTTCAGCATATGGGTCCACATGGACTGGGGCCAGAATGTGATCCTCAGTCTCCAGAGCTGCAAAGTGAGTGCTTAAAGACCTGCAGAGCCACCCTGAGTTCCCTTGCATTAATATTTTAATATTTGATGCAGTTGTCATCAGAATACCAAAAGGATCTTTTCTGAACTTCTCAGTATGATGTTAAAGTTCATTTGGATGTATTAAGAGGCAAAAACAAAAGGAAACTTTGGATGAAAATAGTGATGACTGAGTACCAACCTTTTTAAACATTATAAAACTTTATAATTATTTAAAACAGACCATTACTGGTCTAAAAAAA
>PVKE010022648.1:0-25367 GCA_004027555.1 Craseonycteris thonglongyai | reverse complement strand
GCTCTGTTGAGACCGCCGGATTCACTCCAAGCACGTCCAATGCAGCTATGCCCACTCAAGCCCCAGCCCTCACTCCAAGAGCCCTGTCCTCAGAAGGCGCTCCCTCACAGTCAATCTCCTCCGTAAATCAGGGGTGCTGAGCTGCTGCGGGCTGGTGCCCTGCTCTCACCCCGCCCGCCGGGAAGTGCAGCCGCCCTGCCCCACAGTCCCTGTTCCACTTTAGGCTCTGTGATCTGATTAGGGCACTGCGTGCTGTCCCTTGAGTTCGGATGTTAAATTGTCCAGTCTTGTGGGGCTTCCACGCTCCCTAGGTCTCGGCTTCCAGCCCGCCCTCGATCCAGCTCCACTTTGACCGTAGTCCCCCAACCCCCCTTTGTTTTTGCCAGCCCCGGGCCGCGCTCCGAGTCTCTGTCCCCGAACCGCTGCTTCCCTTTTCCTCTCCCGCTCTCCCCTTTTTTCTCTAACCTTTGTGTGTTGTTCTGCGTTGTGTGGTTCTCTTAGTTGAGGTTTCTTCTCAGGGTTTCCCCTGTGGATTCCCCTCTGTTCCCAAGGCCCTTCCCAGGCAGTTATCGGCGTTCTCCTCTCATGCCACCATCTTGGATCTCTAGGATGACTATATTCATGAGTGACATTTGTCTGTAGTTTCTTGTACTGTCTGCCTCTCTTCTGCAGATTTCAGTTACATGTATATTAAACTGCTTGAAGTTGACCCTCAACTCACTGATGTTTTGTTTTCTTATTCAGCCTTTTTTCCCTCTCTGGGTTTCATATTGGATACTTTCTGTTGCTAGGTCTTCAAATTTACTAATCTTTTCTTCTGTAATGCCTGATTAACTGTTAGTCTCATTCAGTGTTATTTTTCATCTCAAATATTGTATTTTTCATTGACAGAAATGGATTTGGGTCTTTTTTATACCTTCCATGTCTCTCTATAGAATGCTCAGTCTTTACTTACCTTCTTGAAAAAGTATAGTTATAACAATTATTTTGATGTCCTTATATACTAATTCTAGTACCTATATCATTTCTGGGGTCTATTTCTATTGACTAGTTTCTCTCCTCATTGTGGGTCAGATTTTCCTGATTCTTTGCATGCCTGTTACTTTTTCATTGAATGTTAACCATTTTGAATTTTACCTTATCTGGTGCTGGATGTTTTTATATTCTTTATAAATATTCTTTTTATATTCTTTATAAATATTCTTGAGCTTTGTTTTGGCATGCAGTTAACTTTCTTGGAAATAGTTAACATTTGATCTGTTAGAGGCTTCCTTTTCAGATTTTCAGGCAGGAAAAGAACAACTGTTTTATAAAAATTAAATTCATCTAGAGTGAAATTTTACTCCATTTGTTATTTTTATTTGCTTTCTCTTGACATTAGATTTATTCATGTGTTTTGAAATTTTAGTTTGCAACCTACATTTTGGTGGAAGATCCCCCTGCCCCTGCTTTGTCCTCATCCTTGCTGTTTGACCATTTTATAGTTGCCTCCACCCAGATTTGTAGATGCCCTTCCCCTGCAATAAAAGCCCAGGTCTTATAATGGCAGTTCTGTCCCATATTGATATTGATCTAGTCCAGCTCCTTGATCGAAGTTATGAACCTGGCTCTGTCCCTTGGTTTGAATAGACAACCTATAAGGCCCTCTTATGATGTGAAGGCTTCGGTATAACTGCCTGTTGCCAGATTTAGAACCCATCACACCATGACATCAAACATACTCATTACTTTTTACTTTTTTTCTTTTTCAGATCCATAAAGATTTGTCTTTGAGCTCAGCTATGTCTTCTTTCCAACATTTTATTATTAAAATTTTTAAACGTACAGAAAACTTTAACAGATTACACAGTAGACACACATACACCCATCGCTTAAGTTCTAAGTCAATATTTTCCTGTAATGTCTTTATTCCATATCTGCCCTGATCTGTCTGTCCCTCTATCCACTCATCAGTCCATCTTATTTCTTGATCAATTCAAAGTAACTTGTACTCTTTACCCATAAGTTCTAAAAGTATTGCATATTATTAGCTAGAGTACACTATTTGTTTTTGTTTAATTTGAAGTATGTTTGCATACAATGAAAAGTACAAATCTTAAGTGTTATCAAACACATCATCTGTACAACTCAAACCTCATGCAGATACAGAATATTACTAGAGAAAGATTCCTTCTGCCCTTTCCCAGTCAGACCATACTTCTATACCCCCAGAAGCAACCATTGTTCTGTATTTTATTTCTACCATAGATTACTTTTGCCTTTCCTAGAATTTCATATTATAGAATCATGAATAGCATGTACTCTTTTGTGTTAAGCTTCTTTTGCACAGCGTGTTGTTTTTGAGATTGATCCATGTGGCAATAATTTATTCCTTTTCATTGCTGAAAAGGAATTTCAAACACACCACAGTTTACTCATTCAGTAGGGTCTTTTTTGATTTCTCCTTTTATTTTTTTATTACTACTAAGTGTTTGGAGAGAAGAGTGCATCAAAATATGAACCTCACTGACAGCTTAACCTGAGTCCACTGCTTTTATCTAATCTGTATTCATTTCAAGTTATTTTATTTAAATTGAGTAAACTTAGCTACTTTCTAGTTTTATAAAGAATTCAATTTAGTCCCGTTTATTTTCTTTTTAACTCCGTTCAGTATGCATTATCACATTTTTACATGAAATTTAAAAGGAAAAAATATGTAAATGAAGGGCTATATTTGGTATTTAAAAGTGTTATAAGTAATATCAAATAGTCTAGATATTAAGTATATATTTGTTTTTCATATCATTAAAAATTTTAATAATCCTACCATGTTTTTGTTGTTATATTAGGTACAATTTATAATCATCATACTCCTTTGTTATCAACAATACTATTAATGGTAGAACTCTTTCTTTTCAAGAGTATGTCAATTCAACCAGCTAAACAATGAATTGCAATTCTATGGGACCTCTAATCTCTCTTAATTCTACATTAATTCTATAATGTAATGTAAACTGAGTAGCTTTATCTCTTTTTCTGATACTTAATGTTAAAAGGAGTAACTGTTGAAGCATAATATACTCTTCATATAACATAGTTTCATTTGTTAAAATGATGTATTACTTTATTTTTCCCTTTCTTCAGGTTTGGTTGGGATGTTCCAGTAATTCTGAGAAATTCAGAAGAGACACAGTTCAACACAAGAGTTTTCAAAAAGCAAATGAGACAAGTCAAGAATCCTTTTGGCTTAGAGATCACTAATCCATCTTCAGCTTCAGTTACAAGTTGGTAGCCATTTTTTAAAGTTTTCTCTCTTTCTTTGCCTCCTTTTTTATCCCTTTAATTTTCTTTCTCTGTTGCTTTCTCTTTATTACACTTGACAAACACTTAGTAAGTACTGTACCTGTTTTGTTTCAGGAGCTATACTGCACGCTAAAATACAAAGACTAGTATTATTCACAAACCTTTCTCCTAACGAATTTATCGGCTACTAAACAGAGGCATTTGTCTGAGAAACATAAAGTATCACAGGTGTTAATAAAAGAAATCTGTTGCGCCACTGTGCCATTTTCATTGGTCTTCAGTGCAGTGAGACATCTAAGAATGGTGTAGAAGCACAGTTATTATAAAGTTGCTAACTTTCTGAAGAACAGCTGTCTTTTAATCTGAAATTATGGTATTTTGGTATAAAATGGTATTTTAGTGGATGGTAATAATAGATGGTGGTTGTTTGTTTCTATATTTAACTTGGAGGGAAAATTGGCTGCCAGTGTATCTAGGAACCAGTGGAATGAAAGAGAAGGGATGGTACTGGGGTAAGGTAAGAGAGAAGAGTCAGGGAAGACCTATATTCGTTGTTTGGGCTCTCCATAAACAGGCCCTTTTACTGAGATGAGGAATGCAGGAGGAACAAAAGGTTTGGGAAGAGTGGTAATGAACTCAGAACGAACTTCTAGACTTCAAAATGCTTTTATGACAGTGCAGTAGATGTGAAGTAGGCAGTTCTAGATACAGGTTTCTGGGCTGAGACCCTATCACCTTTTACACTTGATCACATTTCTGGTATCTTAAAAACAAACAACCCAAAGCTTTCTCAGCTTTTCATCTTATTCTAGCTGTTGTCCTGTTTCTCTTCTTCCCTTCACAGCCAGGCTTCTCATAAGCAATTTGCATTTGCCTTCTCCTCTTAGCCTGTTTCTCTTTTATTCCTTCGAGCAATGTCGTCTGATTTTACCTTTATTCCTCTATTGAAATGGCTTTCTCCAAGGTCAGTAGTTACCACTTCTTCCCCCACCTTGAGCCCCCAGCAGTAATAAAATCCAGTGGGTGCTTTTCAGGCCTGACTCAATGCTCTGCTTCCTTCTTGACACCCTGCTCTTTGTCTTCTGTGAACACTTGTCTAGTCATCTTCCTGCCTGTCACTTTCAGAATTACTTGTCAAAACTTAGTGTACTATTTAAAAGGGGTTATCGGGGAAGCCGGGATGGCTCAGTGGGTTGAGTGCTCACTTTGCAGTGCTGGGGACCGAGGATCAGGTCCCGGCCCCGGCCCGTGTGGAGCCATGTACTGTGCTGGGAGCTCCCCCAGTTCAGTTCTCTCTCTGTCTCTGTATCTCTCTCTCTCTCTCTCTCTCTCTCTCTCTCTCTCTCTCTCTGTCAAAAAAGAATTAAAAATAAATAAATAAATATTTAAAAGGGGTTATCAACCTTAAGTAAATCTTGATGTAAGTGAAAAAAATATAAAAATTCTTACTCTTCCTTAGCTGTAAATACTATATCTATTGACCCATCTATATAGTATATCTATTGATAGATATTGTATAACCCTGTATGAATTGTAGGGAATCAAGGACCTTGTTCTTTTTCCTAATGGTAGATAAGGGGCTCATTCTGACATTTTCCACTTGGAAAACCAAATTTCAAGGTATGACAGAGATAACTCACTTATTTAGAAAATATGCCTGAATAAAATGTGCAGAATAGTGGTGGTTCGGTGATCTCTGACCTTTGTGGCCATGCACTGGGACCTGCTCTAATATCACATCTGGCTCTTAAGCAGGACTGCATGTAAGAAACAATCTACCATTACAAAGTCATCCTTCCTGCAGCACAGTTCCACAAGCCTGAAAACACTGATAAAATAAGAACTGATACATTGTGAGCAAAGAAACACAGAACACTTGTGAGCTAGAAAATGTCAGGAAATCCATCAATCTGCCTTTAAGACAAAAAGTCTCAAATAGAGCCCACCCTGAAATATTAGCAGCAAATGAAAAGATATCCACTAAGTACAAGACTTCTTATGCCCAACACACAGGAGGCTAACCAACAATAAAAGTAGCACTGGGTAAGCTGGGATGGCTCAGTGGGTTAAGTGCTCACTTTTCAGCCCCAGGGACCGAGGATCGAATCCCTGCCCCGGCCTGTGCTGACCCATATGCTGAACTGGGGAGTGCTCCCAGTTCGGTTCTCACCAGGATGAGACCTCGGCCCAGTTCCCGCCCTGTGCAGCCCTGCACCCACCTCTGGAATGAAACTATGTGGAAAAACCAATGATGTGCAACTATGGAGACTGTTCTGGGCCCTCCCCCTTCTCTCTGTCTCTGTATCTCTCTCTCTCTCTCTCTCTCTCTGTCAAAAACAATAAAAATAAATCTTTAAAAAAAAAAAGTAGCATTACAGAAATGTATGAAAAAAAATTTTAATGTGTGGATTTACAGCATGCTTATTGAAGTATTTTAATTTTTAAAATACTAATGCATATTATTTATTATGTGTTTTCACCGGGGACATAAGGAGAAGGATGTTGATAGGCATTGTACTCAGCAGAATAAAATTCACTTGTTTAAATTGTGGAACAGTGGGTGTTATTAAAGATGCCTAACCAGGATATTGAGATAATATTCTGAGCAATAATTGTGACATTTTATAAGGTCATTTCATTTTTAGTATAAAAACCCAGGGCCTTTTAAACTGCTGGCATATAGACTAGAGGAAGGAGGGGGAACATCTGCAGAACTGATTTACTTGAAAATAAAGCAGAGAGTCAGTTTTAATCTTAGTCATTTAATTCTCTTTGCTCGGGATGGGTTTTTGAGGGTTTTGTTGTTGTTGTTGTATAGCAATATGATATTTGGATTTATGATGTTTCCATCTCCCCAGTGTAGAGGCTTTAATGAAATTGAAAGTAGGCACTCAGGATATATGAGTCCTGAAAATATTCAGCCATGTAACCATTCTCGTTATATTGACAGTGGCCGGATTTTTTCCGACAGCCCTCATGTTAGATGAGTTCTATTAATTTGGTTCAGGAAATCTACTGTCCTTTTGTAAACAGCTTCCTTGTATTTTGACTTATTTTCCTTGGTAAGAGCTAACAAAGCAAAAGGGTTAAGCAAAATGATACACATAGCATCTTTGGAGGAATTTGTGAACCTCTGTTCCTGGCAACCTAAAATTTTCATCTCACAATATTCTGGTTTTATTATCCTCATGCATGGTTTCCTTGTTTCTTTTCTCACAGGTATTCTTTTGCAAGAAGGTTTGTAGTTTTCTTCCTCATTGTTTCTCCTTTTTTAATGGCTCAACTTACTGGATTGTAGTGCTTATTTTTTTAAATTTTTTTGCAAGACTGTCTCTTACACTATCTCTTACACTTTATTTGGCTGTTATAGCTAGGAAGGTAAGGGCTGGTTGAGAGAAATCACACACTACTTCATTTCATTTGGATTCTGAATATTCTGCTTTATGTCTATGTCTTAATTTTGCTCATGCAACTGATCTAAGATGGCATTGTGTATGCACTGAATTTTAGAAGACTAAGAAAATGTAAGAATGGGAATTGAATATAAAGTTCTTTGCAAAAGTAATAAAAACTGAAGTAAGAAGTTTTACATAGAGGTATTTGAATTATTATCAGTTAGTGTAAGTCGATATATTCTCTCATTCTATATAACAGACAAGTTTATGAAAGACGAGAGTATAGAGTTTTATAGATTCTGTAGTTCTTCCTCATTTACTTATAATGTTAATTTCAGAGACACTATATTATAGTCTGATTAATATCCAGTTATCAGTAGACTCTGACACTCCTCATTTTAGTCAAGTTTACCAAATTTGTGAACAAATGTTATGCAGCTCTGAATCTCTGGAACTCTGATTCTTTTTTTTTTTTTAGAGTAATTGTTTTATCTTCAGTGCATATTTATTTCTATTTTACTTTTGACAGAGAGAGAGAGAGAGACAGAGACAGAGACAGCTAGAGAACCGAACTGTGGGAACTCCCCAGTTCAGCATGTGGGTCCTGCCTGGGCTGGAGCCGGGATTCGATCCTCGGTCCTCGTGGCCTCAAAGCGAGCGCTCAACCCGCTGAGCCATCCCGGCTTTCCCCGATTCTTTTTTATAAAGCAAATAAACTGGTCGTTTTGTATATTCTGGTTTTCTTTTTAAGGTTTATCCTTCCATTGTTTTTGTTTGTTTGTTTTTTTAGTGTAAACAAACACATATATATGAGGGGTGTCCAGAAATAAATCAAGCCATAAATGCCTCTATTTTTTATATTACATGACTGCGTACTTTCCAGACAGTCCTTGCATATGGATATCTTCTCCTATGAGATAAACAGTAGCATACTATATATACTTTTCTCTTATCTTGCTTTTTTTCATATAACAGCACTATATTCTAAAGCTCATTCCGCAGTAGAACTACATACAGATATTTTGTTATATCTCCATTCTTTTTGAAGAGCTGCATAGTCCTTCAGTGGAGAGTATTTCATACTTTATTCATTTAATCCCCTGATGATGAATATTTGGGTGGAGGCCTGCATTTTGATATAACTAGGGCTACAATGAATATCCTTGTACACATGTCTTTTATGTTTTTGCCAATGATACAGTAATATTAAAAATCATTTTCTGGGTTCCTTTTATCCTTTTTACACTTTTTTGGTATGCTTTAAATGTTTTCCCTTTTCTGTCTACTTTCAACTTTTTTCTTGCCTAATGTTGGTTGTATGGTTCTAAAGTGAAAGAAAATTATGTGTAATTTCTAATATAGATATATTAAATTTGTACTAATGGAGTATTTTCAGCTATTTAATATCAAATTGAACAAAATAGTTAATTAAACTTTTCATTCTTGAATTAATACCTGGTGATTGGAATCATAAAAATTTGAAATCAAATTCTATTCAGATTGTGTATGCAGGGGATGCCGGGATGGCTCAGTGGGTTAAGCGCTCACTTTGCACGCCGGGGACCGAGGATCGAATCCCGGCCCCCGGCCCATGCGGAACCATGTGCTGAACTGGGAGCTCCCCCAGTTCAGTTCTCTCTCTGTCTCTGTATCTCTCTCTCTCTCTCTCTCTCTCTCTCTCTCTCTCTCTCTCTCTGTCAAAAATAAATAAATAAATAAACAAATAAAAAAAAAAAAAAGATTGTGTATGCAAAGTTCCTGCCAATTAAAATTTTTGTTTAACTGTGATTAGAAATTACTCTGTGTCACTGCTACTACATATACTCAGAATCTAAGCATGTGTACATACTACCAAATACTGACAAGAAAAGTGAAAAAACATCAATCGATATTTGGTGTCCTGTGGATCATTTGGTTATGTTTGTGTATCTCCCTCCCACACACACTCTTGATCACCTTTAAAAGAAAAAGGTAATATTATCATCAGAATTCCTATTAGCAAGCAACAGAAATGAGTCCAATAAAAGGATATTAGATAGCTTACAGACTTGCCAGTTGGTTTGGAGAGCCAAAATCAGAGACAAGGCTGTTCAGCCAGGAACAGTGACCAAAAACGTGCCCTTTTGGGTTAGTAAGCACAGCACTGCCACTGAGCACTAGAAACGTTGCAGCTTACACTGTCAGCCATATGAGATGCTGGATGTTGCTGCCCTTGCACTTGATATTATTACAACTGCCATAGCGAGGGAAAAAAATCATGTAGGTGGCACATAGTAAATCCTAATTAAGTGTTAAGTAAGTAGGTAAAGCTAATATAATTTATATGTCCAGTTATAATTTAATTAGGTCTCCTAAAATTGTAACATCTATGACTCTGAAAGCAAATAAATGAGTGAGGACATCACTATTAAACCCTCCATGGTTTGGAATCCCCACTCTTTCCTCAGGATATTTTTCATATCACACGGGACATTAACTGTGTGACAACAATGTATGTTAATGTTGTCGATGTGTATATGCAGATTAGTAAAGCTCAATTGCTTCTTAATATTTTTCACTTCAGTGATCATCTTGTGAACCCATGGGTGGTGTGTATCGACTTTCAGAGATAGCTCTGCTCTGCTTGTAGTTACAAGGTTGTATGTATCCACTTTTGAAGACAGCTCTCCTGTTTCTTGTAGTTAGAATTATAGACATCACCAGAGTGGTAGGTTAACAATAGTGAACTGTATTTCAGTTTTTAAAATCTATGTGGGCAAAGTCTCAAAGTTACCCAAAAAAATTAAATTGGTAATTTCTAAGCAACAAGTAAATGTATAAATAAGAAGAGTTTACTGATAGCATTTCAAAATTGTGTAGACACTGAGGTTTTTATATCTCTTGATTTAGAGACCAAGTTACTTCATTTATAGACATATACACTTTCATGAGTTCCTTTAACTGCCAGCAGCCTGGCCAGCATCCAAACAGAAGCTTTAGTTACTCACTATGTATAATTGTATTAGAAATTGCATTAGGTAATTTTCTTCCCTTTGTCTTGTTTGTTCTGTACAGCTGGCATAACTTTGACAACAGATTGCCTTGAAGATAGCCTCCTTACATGCTACTGGGGATGCAGTGTTCAAAAATTATATGAGGCTCTGCAGAAGCATTTTCACTGCTTCCGAATAAACACTCCCCAAGCATTGGAAGATGCTCTGTATAGTGAATATCTCTATCAAGAACAATATTTGTATCCTTTTATCTAATGTAGCTATTAGCACATGAAAATTTTAGACATTAGACTTTTCATGGATAAAATGAAGTGTTCCTGAGTTACTGTTGATCACCTTTGGTATATTATTATATTTTTAGTTATAATGGCAATTTACCTTTACATCTTCAAAAAAGTATTAAAAAGGACAGCAAAGAAGACATATATTGCCAGTTACCAAAAGATACTAAAATTGAAGACTTTGGTATGGTGCCCAGATCTCGCTATCCGTTGGTAGCCCTGCTGACCCTAGCCGATGAGGATGACCGAGAAATTTATGATATTGTAAGTAATTTTAAAGTTCTGGAAGCATTTTAAGTAATTTGGATAATGGGTCTTAATTATTCGGTAAAATAAAAACGTTTTATTTTAATTTCTGAGGATAAACATTTGTCCTGGACTCATTTTTTTTTTTTTTTTTTAAAGAAATGAATACATGGGGAATCCACCTATATGATTTTTTATGTCTAACAGCACTTGCAGAGTTTGACTTTTTTTCCCATATGGATTGTAAGAATATGATTTTAATTTGAAAAAAAAAATTGAATTAGGTTAATTTTATCATTCTGTATTCTGTCATGTTTCCTACATAGAAAAAAATCTGTTGGGAAGCATGTTTATTCTTAACATTTTCAGTGCTGAATAAATAAGCATTGTAGTGATCAAAAGTGCTCAGTTTTAAAATAATATCCACTCTTTTCTTTGCATGTTTACAGTCATCTTGTTATAGTCCCTGCTATACCTACATCTGATATATGTCTTGTCCCTATTTTTACAGTAATTATAGTGAAAATTACTTTTGTCATTATATGCTAATTATTTCTTTAGTCTGGCAGTTTATTTCTATTAGGAAGATAAAATCATCCTAGAGATCTAAGAGGACCTGAGCCCTAACAATCCTCTAAATATGGTAGAAGCTTATACATGAAATAAACTTTTGGTGAAATCATATTATGGTAAGAATGCCCTTAATCACAATTTACTACTTTTCTAAAGTGCATGGTATAGAGATGTTCATTAATAAAAGGATTGTAACATTTTAATGTACATTCACTAACATTAACTTATTTATTTCATTCAACAACCTTGTGTGTTAGAGCAAAATGCTTCTTATAAAAACCAAAACAGAGTCCAAAGAAAAATCCCAGTCATTCAGAAAATAAAGAGATGGGCTTGACCCTGAGCCTTCGTAGTCCTTTGCCAGCACTCCACCTTCTTTTTTTTTTAACTGGACTATCTTTCTGAAACAAGTGTGCTTTGAGCTTTGAAATGTGTAGACCCTTACTGGGAAATCTAGACTCTGCTCATATGTAGTTAATCTTCTAGGTTTTGGGGTTTTTTAATCTTATCAAATTGAAGTTCCATTGGGTTGAAGTCAACATGTTTTTTCAAAATCGAAGGCACACCAACAGCAGTGAATTTTTCATAATCTAGCACAGTGCCTGGAATACAGTAGGTGTTCAATAAATTTGGTAAGTGAGAAAGTCATAGCAAGCAATGTTCATGAGCCTCATAGAGCTTGACAGCAAAACTCCTTACATATATGTGCATGAGGTAGTGTGTGTGAGAGATCTTCTGGTTTCTTCCTCCTTCCCTTCTTTTTCAACTGAAGATAAATAAGACCTGTTAGGTTTGCTGTTTTCTAACCCTGTCCTGCCTGGGCAAGGTATCACTTCCCTCACCATCATATAGCCCTTCTCTTCTAAGCTCCCCTACTTTACTTTTATTCCAAATAAAAAGGGTCAGCTCTCAGTCCTCTTCCTCCTACCTTCCCCTTTTGATTCCTTTCCCCCTCACTGTTAGTGCTGTCTACTTGTGGTACTCAGGGTCTTCTTTGTTTTTTCTTTTTTTTATTTTCTTTTATCTAAACAGAAGGATTTGGCATGTGCATAGTAAAATACATATAACAAAATACTATTTTAACCATTTTTTAGTGGCACTATAAACAGGTCCAACTGGAATGAAGACGCCATAGCCCTATCATAGTTATGGGAGGCTTGTTCCCACAGGGGAGTCTGGTGCCTGGCTCTCAGGGGTTAACTGTGGTTACCTTTGTATAGTCTCCCTGCTGAGTCCTTCTCTGAGTCTTATTCTTTTGTCTGCCCCCACCCCTTTTTTTCCTGTTAACCCTTACTTCTCCATCTTTTATCTCTCAGGTTGGGCCTAATATTAGAACTAAAGCATATTTGTTATATACTTTGTATTAATGTTCTCTGTTCTCAGTTTTAAAAGCAAACTGAGCATTTCACAATTGTTTTTCATATGTCTTTTTTTCAGTATTTTTCTGGGAATCAGAGATTCTAAATCTAAAAAAAATTTAAACTCTTATTCCTATTGTAACAGTAAAAAATTACATTTAGATAGTATAGTTAGAATCTAATTTATTATTTTAGGTAGATAAAGAAAAACAGGGATTATTGCAAGATTTTGCCTTTACAATTTTTTTTTTAACTTAATTACATTAGTTTTGTTTTCTATATTACTCAAACAATACATGTTTATGGCAGGAAATAAAATTAGAAAATCTAGATGAGCCAAAAGGAAAAAAAGGGTACCGGTAATCACTTTTATTCTATCATCCAAAGATAGCCATTATGAATGTCTATATCTTTCCAGTCTTTTATATATGTAATTTTTATTTATTTATTTTTTAAAGATTTCTTTTATTTTTTTGAGAGAGAAAAACAGGGATAAAGAGAAGGGGGAGGGCCCAGAGCAGTCTTCATAGTTGTACATCTTTAGTTTTGACATAGTTTCATACAACACAGGTGGATATGGGACTTTGTGGGGCCGGAACCAAACTGGGGGCCTTCCACATGGGAGGCACACCCCAGTTCAGCATATGGATTTACATGGGCTGGGGCTGGGACTTGATCCTTGCGCTTGCAAGGCAAGTGTTCAACCTGTTGAACTATCTTGGCATCTACTATATGTAATTTTTAAACAAAAATGTGATCAACTTATACAGACTGTTTTGTGACCTGCTTTCATTTAATAGTATACTTTAACATCTTTTTCATACCAAATGCATACTTCTGCAACTATAAATGTATATTTATAATTATCATTACAGTAGCTTCAGAAGCTTCTATTAAATGACAGGATTTTTAGTATGATAACATTACTACCTTTCACCAATCATTATTATAAAATTGATTTAGTATTAAAAGCCTTTGAAGCCATTGCCAAATTAATAAGTCCTTATAAAGCTATAATTAATATTATATATTTATAATCATAGGGTTTTTAAAAAACTTCATTTGTAGATAATTTAAAAAACTTACAAAAATGAAAAAGTAGAACACTCGTATGTTCTTTATCAATGTCTCCTATTGCTAATTGTTAGCATTATACATTTACATTATTATTTGCTCATGCATGTGTGTGTGTGTAAGACTTGAGAGTAAGTTGTGTACATGACTCTTAACCCCTAAATACTTCAGTATATATTTCTTAATAATGGGAATGTTCTCTTATATAATCATAGTTATGAACTTTATAAATCTAACATTGATATAATATTTTATTCAATCTATTCCTCAGTTTGTCAGTTGGTCTAAGCAGTATTCTTTATAATGTATTTTCCCCTGCAATACAGATTCTAGTCTAGAGATAGATACTGTATTTGTCATGTATCATTAGCCTCCTTTAATCTGGAATATTTCCATAGGCTTTCATTGTCTTTTATGACAGCATTTTTGAAAAATACAGACACACACACTTTTTGTAAAATAGAACATTTTTCATTTAGTTTTTCTGATGTTTCATCACGTTTAATTGAAGTTATGCATTTTCAGCCAGCACAGGTGATAATATTAATGCATGTTTTCAGGGCATTACCTTTAGAGGCATTTGAGGCTCTTTTCTGTCATTGGTGACATTGTGCTTTCTTAGTCAAGGTGTTACCTACTTTCTCCACTGTTCTGTTTTCTTCCCCACTTTGTAAAAGCAGTCTGTGGGGAGACACTTTTAAGACCATAAAAATATCCTTCTCTTTGTCAACATTTCCCCCTGGATTTAATATCCAATGATGATTCTTACCTGATTTTATCTTTACCATCATGGTTGCAAAAATTATTATTTTCCAACTGCAGCCCTCCAGTCAGCCCTCAGCAATCTACTATAGGTAAGAGACCTCCCATTTATGTCTTGTTTATCTATTTTCCAGTGGTTTATAATTCATTACTGAATTTAATTTTTTTCATGCTCAAACTTCCCTTTTTGTACCCCTGCCAAAGACTAGAGGTTTATAGTCAACACTGTGTCCATAAATTACTTGGATTAGTTCTCCCCAAAGTCAGAAAACTATATTAAGAGGTATACTATAGTGTTGCTGTCTTCCATATACCCTCCCCTTTCATAATCAACCCACCTCAATCCTTGTAGATAACCAAGTTCACTGTTTCCTGATTTATTCATCCTATGTTTCTTATTGTAATAAGAAGATATGTATATATATAGTTTTCCCTTCTTTCTTACACTGAAGATAGATAGCACACTATATTTACTATATATGTTCTTACTTTTTTTTCTTTTTAACTTCATATCTTCTGGAAATCACTCTAGACCAGTTCATAGAAATCTTCCTCACTTTTTCTTTTTTTACAGCTACATAACACTCCATTGTATGTAGAGTGTACAGATACCATAATTATTTAGCCAATCTCTGACTGGACATTCAAATAGTTTCCAGTATTCTGCAGCAATAAATAATCTTGCACAGAATAATGTGTGCATATTTTAATATTGTTAAGGTTGTATAGTTGAAGAGTAGTGCATGTCATTTGTATGCCAGATTTTCTTCTATGGGGATTGTGCCTTATTTTTTTACACATTTCCACTAGCAATATATGAGAGTAACTATTTCTTCATAAAGTATATATTTTTAATTTTTGTTATTCTGATGAGTGGAAAGTTAATATCAGTGAATTTTTAATATGCATTTATCATGTGAATAAAATTAAACATCTAATATGGCTAAGGACCATGTTTATATCTTCTGTTAATTGTTCATGTCTTTTGCTCATTTTTATATAGGACTTTTAGTTGCTTTTCTTCAGTTTTTAAAAGTTGTTCAGAAATTAGGGATATTAACTTTTAGTTTGTGATATGCAATATGAATATTTTATTCCAGTTTGTCATGTGTCTTTACATTTGCTTATGATGTTTTTTGTCATGCAAGTTTTTAATTCTTATGTAGTCAAATTTGTCAGATTTATCTGCCTCTGAGTTTGAATTGTAGTTAGAAAGTCTTTCCCTACACTGAGACTAAAAAGGAATTCACACCTTTTCTTCTAGTACTTGTAGAGTTTTATTTTTTACAATTAGATCTCTTGTGCTTTTGGAGTTTATTCTTATGTAAGTTATAAGTAATAAAATAACCTTTTATTTTTTCAAGTAGCTATTAATTGTTCCAACACTTTTGATTAAAAAGATTCTGCCCAGTGATTTGAAATGCCACCTTGATCATATTTGTAAATATAATTGGTCTGTTTGTAGACTATTTATGCCATTCCAGACATCTGTTGCTTCATGTGCCAGTACCACAGTTTTAACGTTGGAGGCTTTGTAGTATGTTCTAATATCTGACTGGGTTTAGCCCCCCTCAAGTTTTTTGTATTTTCCTAGCTATTCTTATGTATTATTCTTCCATAGAAAAATTTTAAAGATTTATTTTATTGTTTTGAGAGAAGGTATGAGAAAGAAGAGAGAGGGAGAAGAGAAGAGGGCCCAGAGCCATCTCCATAGTTGTACATCATTACTTGTGACATGATTTCATTCCACACAGGTGGACATGGGGCCGTGCAGGGTGGGAACCAAACCCGGGTCCTCCAACATGGGAGGTGAGAACCTTTACCACTGAGCTGTCCTGGCAGTTACCAGTTGCAATGCAGTTTAGCATGTGGGTTTGCATGGGTAGGGGCCAGGAAGCAAACACCGGACCTCGTGACTGTGATGTAAGTGTTCAGCTGCTGCTATCTCGGCATTGCCCACATGAAAATTTTAGAGTCAACTCAGCTATAAAAAAACTTAATGGTATTTTTGTTGGGATCACATTAAATTGGTAAATTTGGGTATAATTAAAATAATTGTCAAAAAGATGTCAATAACTGGTTCCTCTTTAGTGAGTGTGATAAAAATAAATTACTGTATGTTTTCTAATTTGTCAGCTTATTTTTTACTTGAGACACTTTTTTCATGTATCTGAAATATATAAGGAGGTTAAGTACTGACCTGTGTTCAATTTTTATTTTAGATTTCCATGGTGTCAGTAATTCATATTCCTGATAAGAATTATAAACTTTCCTGTAGAATATTATATCAATATTTACTCCTGGCTCAAGGTCAATTTCTTGATCTTAAGGTAAGTTGTACTCTGTAGTCTTATCTCTGTCTCTTTTGTTTCCAGAATTTCAAAGAATGACTATTTATAAAGAGATAATATTTTTTAGTTAGTTATTATTTGCAATTAGATTTGTTAGCTTGTAAATTTTGAGCAGCTCTTATGACCCCCAGGTTTAAAGAGTAGCTGTCATTTATAATTATCTTTAAACTTGTTGTTTTGATTTTCAGCAACTTTTCATGTCTGCAAATAGTAATTCCATTTCCTCCAGCAATTCCTTCGCAGAAGAAAAGAGCACAGACCGAAGTTTGTTAGAAAAGGCTGGACTCTCTGAAAGTGAAGTAGACCCTCCTGAGGAGAACAGCAAAGACTGTGTGGTTTGCCAGAACGGGACTGTGAACTGGGTGCTCCTGCCGTGTAGACACACGTGCTTGTGTGATGGCTGTGTGAAGTATTTTCATCAGTGCCCAATGTGCAGGCAATTTGTTCAGGAATCCTTTGCACTTTGCAGTAAGAAGGAGCAAGATAAAGACAAACTGAAAACTCTTTGAGGATGTTGTTAGAACTGAAAAGTACACATTCCAGGGAAGATCCAGAAATTTGTGTTTTGGGAATTAATCAGAACGAGGATTCTAAAGCATTGGCAGCCAGTGGAAATTGTATTTTAAATTCATATTTGAGTCCTAGAAGATGAAAAGTAATTATTTCTTCCTATCCAGTGTGGTAAATACTGGAATACCATCTGTGTTAATACATAAAAATTTATTCAGCTCTTGAGAGGAATATAAATGTTTGGCCTTTTATCAGACTTCCATAGAATGTCAATTAGAAAAATTCTGAAAAGCAATCCATCTAAAATTTGTGGAAGTAAAAGTCTTGAGATTTCTGAATGTTTTTCCTTTAACATAATCTGGAATGCAGTAGGGGAAAAAAATGAATTCTTCTCAAAGTAATTGTATGTTCCCCAGTTTACAAAAGAGTTGGAAAGGGCTTCTGCCTTTAAGTCCTTTCCTGAAATATCAGTTTTTATAAATATCCATCTGTTTGGTTTCTAATTTTTCTTATAATCATAGGCACATAAACATGTCTTAATTTTTAAATATAGCTTCTTAAATCATAAATGCAAGATATGTTTCTTGACTGTTCTCAGTATATCATAGATTTAAATGATACTCATTTTAGGAAGCAGATATATAAAACAAAGATAATAAAATTTCTTGGACAATTTGTTGTCACAAATGATTAGATTAGCATAGTGAGATCTTCCAGGGAAGATCTGTGAGACTCTGAATACCTTATCTTAGATTTCCTCCTGCACAGCAAATTCATCCAAAACTGAAGGGGTTTGGAGCATAGAAAAATCACTAAAAGAAACAAATGACTATTTCTTTTTGTGGTGCGTTTTTATTCCAAATAAACCTCATATCTTTTTGAATAGTAAATTACTTTGTTCATTCCTTGTTATATCCTTGTAAGAGTTCAGGAACCTGATAGGTAAAAATTGGTCTCATCCCCCACTCTTTCCAAGATGATTAAGAAGAAAAAGGTAAAGCATAACTTTGTGTATCATCAGTGAAAATTATCTTCAATTCACCGAGAAATTCAATCACAGAAGATAAACTGACATTCAGGGACATTTTCAAGACTTTCTTGTCCTGTTTGTATTAAGACTAATGTCTGTATCAGTGTTTTTACATAATAATATTTCATTTAAATCAAATGTAGCACTCTCAAGAAGGCATTACCTATTCCTCATTGTATAAACTGAATCAAACTTTATGTTCAACAGCTATGTAATAAATACCTTTGAGGGGCCAGGTACCTTTTGGGAGTCTGGGCTACAAAGGATCAGGCAAGGCCCTTGACCTCAAAGTATCTGTATTTAAAAGGAGCATTGGCAGCTTATTAGAAGCACATCCCTACCTTAAAAATTCCTAAGGTCCCGTTGTAACCCTGCCTCTGGGTGCAGAGTGGTCAAAAGCATAGTCCCTGCTGTGTTTAACTACGTTGTAACAGTTCATCTGAGAAACTCACTTTGTCCTGTAAATTGGAATACTCTGAAATCATTTCGCCCATCCTAGCCATCCTGCTTCTCAGATCTGTTTGTACCTAAACTGTCTAGACATGTAGTTGCTTTCTCATGTGAGATGGATTCGACCTACAATCTTACTCCATTTTTCATAACTTGTTATTGTAGTAAAATGTAAATAACAAAATTTAGCATTTTAACCATTCTTAAGTGTACAATTCAGTGGCGTTAAGTACATTCACATTGTTGTACATCCATCACCAGTATCTATCTTCAGAGTTTTTCGTCATCTCAAACTGAAACTCTATACTCATCAACAATGACTCCCCATTAACCCCCTTTTTCAGCCATTGGTAACCACCGTTAAACTCTGTATTTATGAATTTTACTGTTCTAGGTACTCATATACGTGGGATCATGCAATATTTGTACTTTTGTGCCTGGTTTATTTCACAGTATAATATTTTTCAAAGTTCATCTATGTTGTAGCGTGTACTCATATCAGATTTCCTTCCTTCTTAGGGCTGAAGAATATTCCTTGTATCTATATACCACATTTTATCTACTCACCTTTCAATTTTCATAAGCCTTAAAGATGATTTGCCTTTAGCTTCTCTTGCTGCAGTTAAAATAATTGTTTTTTCTGCCCTCAGTGGTAATAAACATGAGGAATTTGGTAGGCACTCAAGTAAAACCAAGTACCGGTACACTTGTCAGAATTTGCCAATACCAGTGAATAGTGACATTTTGTGAGAGAATGTCTATAAAAGCATTGTATTTGAATGGATTATTAGATAAAATATTTAGTTTGTATAGATTAGTTGTTATTTTCAAAAAATCCAAGTAGGGATGTCAAACAGGTGAATATAGTATTGTGAAGTTCAGGGGCGAGGTCTGGCTGAAGTTAAAATTTGGGAGTCATCCACATGGTGTTTAAAGCCATAAGTCTGTGAGATCACCAAGGGAGTAAGCACAGGAATAGAAGGGGTCCACAGACTGAGAGGAGACTCCACTATTAAGGGGTAAACCAGTAGACTGAGAAGGGAAAGACTGAGGCAGGAGGAAGACCTGATCTTTACAAAGCAGCTCCAAATGCAGTGGTATAAAACAACCATTGTTTCACTGTTCTCACAAATACTGGGGTCAGATATTGGGACTGTATATGGCTGGCATGGGCCTGCCTGGGACCTTAGATGGGAAGACTCAAATGACTGGGAGTGACTCAAAGGCCACAGGGCTAAAATCATCTGAAGTTTCCTTCTCTCATGTACTTGGTGCCTGGGCCGTGATGGCTCAAAAGCTGGCCTGAGCTAGGATAACAGGTGGCCTCTCCGTGTGGCTTGGGCATCGTCACAGTCTAGTGGTCGAGGGTAGTCAGTTTCTTAAATGGAGAATCAGGATTTCACAAGCAAGTGCTCCTAGTGAACAATGCAGATGCTGCATTGCCTTCTTTGTTTTGTTTTTTCTCCTTTTAAGGACTTAATGGAGATATAGTTTATGCACCATACAATTTTCCCATTCAGAATGTACCTTTCAATAGTTTTCATGTTCTCAGAGTTTTTCAACCACCACTACAATCAACTTCAGAATATTTTAATTTCCCCCCAAAAGAAACTTCGTGCATATTAGCATGTTCCCCCAACCCTAGGCAACCACCAATCTACTTTCTATCACTACAGATTTGCCTGTTCTGGACATTTCATGAAATAGAATCACATGTAAAATCACAAATGGGATCACACAATATGTGGCCTTTTGTGATAGACCACAAATGTCACTTAGTATAATGTATTTTATGGTTCATGTTATAGCATGAATCACTATTCTATTCATTTTTATTGCCAAGTAATACGCCTTTGTATAGATATGCCACATTGTGTTTATGTGTTTGTAAGTAGATGGACATTTGCATTTTTTCACTTACTGGCTATTGTGAGTAACGCTGCTGTTAGTGAGACATAATGTTAAGCCTACTTAGTTTGTTTTAGTTAATGACTTAAATCTCCAGGCATTTAATCTCTTCTGTCTTTTTCATAGCTAGGTCCTACAGAAACTCTGCAAGTCTGTACCAGGCATAAGACTGAGTCAATTACCATATTTTTCCATGTATAAGATGCCCCCATGTATAAGATGACCCCTTTTCTAACCCAACATTAAGAAATCAATACCCGAGTTATTGCTGTGTATCAGATGACCCCCAGTTTTTGGTCTAACAATTTTAGACAAAAGTATTATCTTACACATGGGAAAAAATGGTAGTCAGGTGAGGAGAAGGAGGAATAGCTGCCATACATTTCTATAAGCACTTTGTATTTGTGCCAGCGATTAAGCTGTTGCCTCTTAGCTCCAAACCCAACCTTCTGTACTCTGCTTTGTGATGCTGGGGTAGGACTCTGCAAACTATATTTATGCTTCGCCAGTGGGATCCCTTTGAGGCTTTGAAAATCAGCACTAGAGGGAGATGGAAGATAGGAGGAAGAAGGGATTTGGCGCCTATCTCCTGTGGGTTTCCCATTCCTGTGAACATCACCCCAACCTTGCTTCTTTACCTTGGCAGTGGCTGTTGATTAGAGGCACAGCATACTGAAACCTGCTTCCTCACCGGCCCTCACCCACCCCGACCCCCACCCCCAGGACACCAGCCCCAGCACGGCAGAATCCCCTCCTCAGAGGTCTGAGTATCTCAGCAGTGTGGGACCCTCCTCCAAACTTCTAAATTTTTATAATTTCAACTTCTTTTTTCCCCCAGCCCTGCTTCCTGCAGTTGCTACCTCTGATACACTTTCATGTTCTTCTTTTCACTTTTCAGTTAACAACTCCTTATATTAATAATCTCTGGAAAAAGTAATTGATGTCTTTTCTGTCTCCTGGATACCCTAATTGATACAATTAGATATCTCCTATAATCCTGGCTCAATTTACTAAGGTAGACAATACTGAGGCCAACTGAAGTTAAATAGCCCATATCATACAACTACTAGGAGGTAGAATTGGGATCTGAATCCAGTTTTGCTTTGTTTTATTTTGCCTGACACTTGTGCTCTTAATCACTAGTCATGTTCCTACAAAAACATGTGCCTTTTCAACTTTGAACTGTAGGTATAATTTAAAAATTTCTTCACCTGTATTCTTTCTCTTGAGCCTATTATCAGACCCAGCATTTCCCAAAACTTATTCCAGGCAACACTCTACGGGGTTTGACAATTAAGTTCATGAACTTGCCACTGTGCACTTAACATTGGCAGCACTGTATGAACAACTTGATAAGGTTTCCTAATCTTGGTATATCATTGTCTCACAGCTGTGTTCATGTCGATGTGTGACAGTGTCTTGCTGAGTAACGTTTACTGTTGTGTGTTTTTGTGTGTCATTGTGAGAACGTCTGAGTTTGCATTACAGCAATGGACAAACATTACCTTTCTTGTTAAACTTGGCAAGAACAGAAGTGAAATCGGGGACATGTTAGTCCAAGTTTATGGGAATAATGCCATGAAGAAAATGGCAGTGTAAAGTGGATTAAATGTTTTTGTGAGGGGAAAGAAAGTATTACTGACGAAGAGAGGTCAGGGCAGCCAGTAATGAGCAGAACTAGCAAAAACGCTGAAAAAATTCCTCGAATTGTGCGTCAAAATTGTCAGCTGACATTAAGAAGCATAAAGATAAGATGAAATAAACATCTATAGAGAATCAGGAAAATCACTGAAAATCTTGGCATGAGAAAGGTTTGTGCAAAAATGGTCCTGAAGGAGCTCACCTATGAACAAAAGTAAAGGAGAGGCGAAGTTTGCCAAGACCTTTTGGAGAAGAAAAACAATGTTTTGGGCCATGTTATCATTGGTGATGAAACATGGGTGTACCGATATAACTCTGAAACAAAGTGTCAAAATGCACAATGGAAGTCAGCCAATTCTCCACAATCAAGAGTTCCATTAGTCCAACTCAAGAGTCAAAATGATGGTGCTAACCCTTTTTGACATCAGAGGGACTGTTCATTATAAATTTGTACCAACTGGGCAGTCAACCACGTTGACTATTTGGAAGTGCTGAAAGTGCTGGTTGAAAAGGTTAAACAAAAACAACATGAACTTTTCACTAACAACTCATGGCTCTTGCATCACAACAATGCACCAGTTCACACGGCACTGTCTGTGAGGGAGTTTTTAGCCATTCAACAAGTCACTGTATTGGAACACCTACTCTACTCACCTGATCTGGCCCCCAGTGACTTCCTTCTTTACCCGAAGATAAAGGAAATATTGAAAGGAAGACATTTGGATGACAGTCAGGACATCAAGTGTAATACAATAACAGCTCTGATGGCCACTCCAGAAAGAGTTCCAAAATTGCTTTGAAGGGTGGACTAGGCACTGGCATCAGTGCACAGCTTCCTAAGGGGAGTATTTGGAAGGTGACCATAGTGATATTCAGCAATGAAGTATGGAGCACTTTTTCTAGGATGAGTTCTCAAACTTAATTGTCAGACCTCGTATTCCTAGACCTGTGAGGATGGATTCTGGGCTCAAGTAAGTTTAGAGTTTGCCATATGTTATACTCACCAGAAGAGGCACAATGAACAGTAGCATAATAAAGGCTCTGAGAAATCTTGGAATAAAATTTAAATATGTAAGTAGGCAGCTTAGTACGAATTTTTTGACTGAGAATGTTCCAAGGATGGAATATGTGGGATGAATCAATGGCTAATCTAATGTACCCTGTGCAACAGTAGTGCCTGCTTAGGAGAAAGTTGTTGCTGCCAGCAGACATGGGACCCCCGCCACTCATCATACAGAGGTGGCTTTAAACAATATTGGGAAAGGCAATTCTGATCTTTGTTGAGGTTATCAAAATATGACCTTAGATTTGTACATTAAAAAAATTCAACTCTTAAACCTGTGGACCCATTTCAATTTCACTTTCAGTTGAAAAAGATATTGGTAATTCTTGAATTAATAACTAGGGTCAAAATAAAGATTGTTGACTTCCAGAACAAGTCATTTTTAATTTTTTTTTCTCATGCCAATTTAGGATGAGTTATCCCTCCAAAAGGTCCTGCTTTTGTAATCCTGACCCATATGAATTCCATAACTAGAAGTAGTTTTGCAGTGCTTACATTTAACCTTCTAACTGGAGTTACTTGAAAATTTATCTATGGCACCTTATGAGATACTTTACTGTAAAAATCTATAATTAATACTTTACACGTTATTTTTTTTTAAGAAGTGTGAATCCATCTGCATTTGTGTTTGAAATTCTGGTTCATTTGTATGTGTTTGTATATTTAAATAACTGTCCCAGTTAATTGATTTAGATTATATTGTTTAGAAATCAATCCAAAAAATACTATACCTAAGTGTTATAAAAACTAGAGTTAACCATTCTTATTTAACTCCATTCTTGAGAAAGCCATCTCAAAAGTTTTCTTCATGGAATATTCATCTTAAAAGGAAGGAAATTCTGATTCATGCCACAACATGGATAAACCTTGAAAACATTATGCTAAGTGAAAGAAACCACACACAAACAGACAATATTGTATAATTCCAATTATATGAGGTACCTAGAATAGGCACATTCAGAGACAGAGAGTAGAAAAGTTGTTAGCAGAGACTGAGAAGGGGGGAGATGGGGAGCTATTGTTTAAAGTGTACAGAGTTTCAATGTGGGAAGATCAAAAAGTTCTGGAAATGGTTAGTACTGATGGTTGCACAATGTGAATGTACTTAATGCCACTAAGTTTTGTTAAAGCGTAAGTGTAATGTTAATAGTGTATATTTCACCACAATAAAAAAAAAATTATCTTCATGGATTCAACACACTTGTCCAATTCACATTCCAGTTTGACTCCTGAAAAATAATTGATTGTAACTGCTCATGGCATTTGGGTAGTGGCATTCTATTGACTAAAAACTGGGTTTTAGAAGATTCACGCCCCCCCCCCCAAGGGGAATTCTCTAAACGGAGAAACTGAAGGAAATCTGAAAACTTTCTTGAAGTGTTAAGAACTCTCACGAAGAGTGAGAGCAGATTCCTTCAGAGTCCTGCTGCTCTACCTGATGGCCGCCTGGCCAGTTTACACTGCCCCAGCTTTTGCTTACACCCAGCCATGATCCCATCAGTGTGAATATATGCTGGGGACAGAGGAAATCAGTGCCGGCAATTCCCACTGTGCCCTGGCTAACAGAACACCGACTTTCTATTCGAATGGGTACCCCTGCCCACACAGATATTTCTGAGCTGCTTCTAATGAGATCTGAACTCAAGTTCAGTCTCTGTAAGCCATGGCTCCTGGGCCTTCCCCAGCTTGCCTTTCACTGTTGCTATCTCAGCAGACCAGACTCCTGATTTAGCCTTCCCACATTCTGTCACCACTTCTGCAGTTCCTTCCTCCATGTCTCTCTCTTCATCCCCTCTTCAAGCCTTGGCAATCCTGTCCTAGGCCTTATTACAAGGCTTTTGAGAGAGCATGTCTTTGAAGAGTGAATAAAGCATGTTTCCATGTGAGGCAGACCGAAGATATAAATTAGCCAAATTAACACACTCTAATCTGCATGAAAAGAAGGAACATTAATCTTTATCATGTTCCAATTATGTGCCAAGAAATGTGCCAGTTATTTTCAGACTTCCTAACGAGCTATGAGAGCCAGCATTACAATTATTTTTAATAATATTTTTAATACAGAAGCTACTCTACCGTAGCTGTGCCTACTCTTCAGGAAGCACACTAGATCCTAGTGGCAAATATAGAGTTCTGTCTGATGCAGATGCCAATTTGGCTCACTCCAAGTCAGTCTTCACATGTCCTCAACCCCGAGCACTTCTGTGTAGTCACCCAAGTCTAATCCTTTCCTAGTCGGTTCCTTCTGTACATCTTTTTTTTTTTTTTTTTTATCTTTTCACATTTATAGAGAGAAATTATCTTTTTGTCTTCAGTGCATATTTATTTCTATTTTACTTTTGACAGATAGAGAGAGAGACAGAGACAGAGACAGTTAGAGAACCGAACTGTGGGAACTCCCCAGTTCAGCATGTGGGTCCTGCCTGGGCCGGAGCCGGGATTCGATCCTC
>PVKE010022647.1:0-25379 GCA_004027555.1 Craseonycteris thonglongyai | reverse complement strand
TGGTCCATGCAAAGCAACACAGGACGACCCTACCTCACACTCTGGGCCTTTGAACAAAGATGTCCACCCCCTCCTCTCTGGTCCTATCCTATACTCTTCAGGGTGCTTGTGCCCGGGCCTATCCTGCAGTGTTATCTCGGGTGCAGCCTCTGGACAGCACAGAGTCCAGGTCCAAGGGGATGACAAGCAGCATGAACAGTAAAACCCGCCTGTGTGCCATCCATTCACTCGGGCAGTGACGCTCCATGTCCATTTCCCAGGAAACACGGGACAGCGGCTCACTGCCTACACTGCACATCTCTCCCGATATCTGGAAGCTGTTAAGCTGCCTTTAGAATTTCTCTTTTCCAGGCGGAATAGCCCCAATTTCTTCAGTCTCTTCTCGGGGCAATATTTCTCAGCCTTCAGTCATTTTCATTACTCTCCTCTGGCCTCTCTCCAAGATTCTGTGTCTTGTTTAATTCGTGAAGGCTAACACTGAGTGTGATTTAAGAACAACTGTGCCTGGAAAAGTAACAAAGGCCCAACCAGTATAGACCCCAGAAGGTAAATATTTTCTCAAAAAAAAAAAAAAAAATCAAGGTATTATAATATTAGTAATAGAAGACAGTTAAGAATTAGGTTGACCAAATACAATAATTTCAGTTGCTTGTCATATCATTTCCTCTAATTACTGTGGTGGTTTCTGGGAGATTTAATCTGTCCCAGTCAGCCTCTCAGAAACAATTTTGCTCCTCTTCAAAAAGACCTAAGATTTTCTTCTTAGTCTTAGCTCCTTCCTTCAATATAAAAATCCAACATCATGAGAGATGGCTGTTGTTCTACTCTCAACACCAGCTTTTCCAGAAATAGCACTTCCTTGCCTGACTTCAATTCCTTCTGCTTTTGGTCTGACATCTTCCTGCCTGGCTGCACTGTCTGCCTCCCCTCTGGGTGCATTTCAGGGCATGGGTGCTTATCCTGGGGGCAAGGTAGGACACAGAAAATATACAGAGCCTGCCCTTCACTGATGCCTCCACAAGAGATTCAGGGGGGATGCCAGTCAAGTTCCACACAGCAAGTCCCTTTGCTGGGCTGGGCAGCAGGTGGGATAGGGGCCTGAAACAATAGGGAATGAGCTACTGAAAAAATGTGACCTCAAAACTACAGAAGCCCCTAGCATGGAGCCAGATACCTGGATGCTCAGTCAACAAGATGGCTTGGGGCATTAAAAAAATACAACAAAAACCTTCAAAAATTCTTTAATATAACATAATAGAAGGAAAATAAAGGTGAACACTCAAAAAACAAAATCCTGCTCTAGCCTGCCCAGAGTCAACAGATTTTCTGGGTAGATTAAGGCTGTGTCTGCCTCCTGAGCTCTCAGCCTCACTCTTCCAGGGAAGACACCCAAGGGCAAAGGTGGCTAAACACACTACCTGTCCACTTGCTCTGGTCCTTCTCGCCTCCACCCTCTTGGTCTTTAGTGAGCTCCTCTGGATCAGCAGCTGCTTCACTGGGCCCTTCAACATCTTCAATAGCTTCTTCTGAAATAGAAGAAAAACAAAACGTCAACAATTAAAAGTAGAAAGAAGATGATACACCGTTTGTTCCTACTCCAAAGAATTACCAACTACAAAACACATATGCCAATGACTGTCCCTCCTCTTCCCACTGGACCCTGAGAAGCTGTCTGCACTATGGTGATGCCAAGGCCTGGGTGAGCAGTGGAGACTTCGCTTGTTGGTATGAAACTATGGCTCGATCTAGATGTGTGGATATTAGGTATTTTCAGATGGATTCAGAATGCTTCATTTGAGCTTTTCTTATTGAAAGGCCAATCCTATTGATGAAATAACTGTCAAAATTCCCTAAGATACAGGCAAGCCTTTTACACTTGAAAATGCAAAATTTTACTTGAAAGGGCGAAAAAGGAGATTCTTGCTTAGGTCCAACCCCATGGTATCCTAACATTGAACTAGACTGGACCCCGTCATTGACCCCTCACAGGGCTTCTGCCTGTACCAGAGGTGGTAGGAATTTTCCTCTTTTTTTTTTTTTAACAGTCTTTTCATATTCTGAAGAGTCACAGAATATCAGTGATATGATTTCAGCAATGTGAAGAGTTCTACAAAATGTCAGCTGTGGGCATGTCAGGCAGGCATCAGTGGCAGAAAGCTAGATTTGTAGAGAAGGGGAAAAATTTAACAGAATCATACACTTTCCTTTCGAAATCATTCCATTCCTTACCCACCACTGGTTTAAAACTAACCAAGGATAGTCTCTCCAGCTCAATACACAATGCTTTAGTAAAAGTAGAAGAATAATTGTTTCCAACATCAGGTTAATCATGAAGTAAACCACCTGCCCAAGTAGGGAAGAAGAGGATAAGATACTCCAGATGCAGTGGGAAAGGAAGCGAGACTTTTCTCTATGGCTGTCCTGGCCCTCTGGTTCATTATCCAAAACATTAAGAATGGGTTAAATGAATGCATAAGGAAGGCAAGATGGATTAATGAAGACATGATTAGGACACTATGAAGATCACACTTTCCTGGGTGTAGAGACTTAAGCACCTGGCTACCCACATCTATCACCTGAGGCTGGCGCTAGACCAGATCCATGGGGACAAAGTATTAGGGTCCAATCTTGAGCCATGGGTTTGGGGCTCTGTCCAATGTCACCTTAGGTTCCTCCAATTGCAACTCTACTTTTCAATATTTCCAGGTGTAATACCCTCCAATACTCCACAAAATAGCTTCTAAATTTTATCCCACAAAGGAGTTCAAAGTAAATTGACCTCAACAGGTTTATAAAACACTTGAGGAAGAAAGTGTCTATTTACCGTCAGATTTTTCTAATTCTTCCCCCAAACACAATGGAAGTCCAAGGACTGGAAAACTGAAGTAGGGATCAGGCAACATTCTTCCTTCATTACCACTAATAGGCATTTATGAGGCAGCCATGGGGAACACAGTTGAAATAAGATATTGCTTATTTTCATCTCCAACTAAGAGGCCACCTGTAATTTCTACATCTCCTTTTTGCCTCATGTATGGTAAAGTAAACCTGGTCTCCCCACAGCCACCCTTAGTTCAAACAGAAAAATCAGGCAACCATGGTTTGAAGTCAATCAGATAAACAGAGCCATATTAACACCATACATCATTTAGTAGGGATAAAAATATGCATGTATCTACAAGTGTTAGTAGAGTAATAACAGGCAAGTTAAACAGTATATTTAGTTTACCTTCTTAATTGTGACAGCTACAGGCAGGATGGTTCAATGCCTATTTTTAGGCATTTGATAAAATTGTTTAACACTATAGTCATAAAATCCATCTGTGAATGGTGACACCAGCATTGTCAATTGATATTAAATTGGGTCTACCCAAAGTAGCTAGGTCTCTTAAAATATACTCATTTGCCCCAATTTTGTTTCTGTGATACAAGACATGTGCAGTGCTGATACATTAATCAAATTTGAGTATGCGAAGAGATGGTTCAATGGTCTATGCTCTCCAATGTGCACACACACATACACACACACAATCACCTTAGACAGAGAACAGTCTGACATCTACAAAATACAGAATACCCTGATTAGGTCATGAATAGTTTCTGAAGGCAAGTGCTGCCCTACAGAGGAAGGAATTTGTCCACTGGATGGCCATCTTCAAGGCCAGCACCTCTGTTTCACGTGTTTTGTAGGCTGCAGCCGTCAGAGCACAGAGTGAAGAAATCACGGTCATTCTGGCACTGACCCCAGTTAATTGGGCCTTTCCAAACATATCTATTCAGAAAATAGAGACTTAGAAGGATCAGCACATCACTGACACAATGAGCAATGAACCCGTACAGCGTTTGCTAATATTCCTAGAGCCTTCATTCTGTGAGCCCACTTGGGTCTTTTTCTTCATTCTGCACTCTACTGCAAGCAGAAAAGCGAAGGCAGCTGAGTTCCAATAAGAGGATAGACAAGAGGTTAATTCAGAAATTTATTTTGCCTCTCTCTTCTCTTTTTTTTTTTCCTTTTTTGAAGATTTAAAATGTCTTCTTTTTGAGTTCCTAGCTTTATTATTAGCATTTGTGATTCATTTGCTAAGAAGCTGTTATATGCTTGGTGGAAGAAGAAATGATTAGGAATCCACTGGACAAGCCAGTTTCCTTTACAAGTGGATCAGTGTCCTTCCTCACCGCCAGCTAAAACCCATTCAGGTCCCATTCAGCGGAGCAGGCGCTTCCCTGCAGTTCCACCTGTGACCTATAGGTGTCGCCCTCCGCAAGGTGAGGTCTGGAAGGGCAGCTAGCTGCAGGAGGCAGACTGTCTGAGCTGCTTAACCTGAGCATGTGGAAGTAATATACGCCTTCAAGTGAACTGTCTGGTCCTGGGGAAATAAAATAGGACATTCATAAGCAGTTACACCATCTGTCTTTATACCATCATCATCAACAGCAAGAGGAAATATAGCTCTTTAAAATGGATGAAAGCCCGGCTGTCAGTAACCCCAAAGCTGTGAGCTCGGAATACCAATAAAGGTAGAGAAATGATTAAAAAAGAGATGCAAACTATGAATTCGTCTGGACAGCTCAGGCCCACAATGCTTTGCAGGTGGGGTATGTTTCATTGGTCCCAAAAGCCTAAAGCAACCCCACTTACTAAGACCCAACACTTGGGCACCCATGGGAGGGTCCTGGTCTCCTTGTGTTGGAGAGAGAGCTGCAGCCACACTATGAGCTCTTGGGGCTGGATATTGAGCCCTTGTTCCTGTTATGAGTGTGTATCCATCTGATACCCACGTGCTGATGAAAGAGTGTATCGGAGGGGAGGATCCCCCCTGCACCCCCTCCTCTCGCCCTGTGAAGTTAGCAACTGGCCGGGGTCATGACAGAAGTCGATTTTTCCCTACAATATCAGCTACTGGCAGATGGTGGGAACAAGAGAAGACCTGATGGACTGACAGTCCTGTTTTATCTGGCAAATCCTGTATTTGCCTCAGAACACAGAGTTGCTTTCCTTCACTAAGACATACAACAGCCACAATGCCATTTTTTTACACCAAAACAGACAAGTCGAAACCATCTTCTCCCCAAAGAGTTTAATATTATTTCAGAACCCCACCAGAACACAGCAGGAATGCTTTCTTCAGGGCCCAGCCAGGACCTAGGGTGAGGAGGTCATTCTTTACTCCCTCTGTCCCACCTTCCTTGGCAAGAGGCAGCAGCACCAGCACATCCAAGAGAAGCCTACTTTGTTGTGATACATCCCACAGTAGCCCTCAACTGAGGGCACCCTCTTGCTTGGCTGTATTTTTATGTTAAAGGACTGGGGAAATAGAAGCAAATCTTGAGTAACTGTGAGGTCTTCCTGGTGTCCCTTCTGCCTTCAGCTTTCATGTAAAACTGGCTGAAGGCCTTTAACAAATCTATTTCCATCACTACCTCCTTTTTATAACTGCTTCTCCCAGACAGCACTTACTAGCGCTCGAGTCAAACCCAGCCTGCTCATGTCAGTCCTGTCTCCTGGTTTAGGGCAGAGCCCTCAGGTGTAAGAATCTCAGCAGATAAATATATTCTAAAAGGGAAGGGTTGCTAGGGCAGCTTAGGTTATTGGGGGTGATGATACCACAGCTCCAAAATATTTCCCTTCCCTTAAGGTGGTTTCGCTTACCACAAATGCAGATTGTTCTCTTAACAACCTTATATTTACTATGCTAAAGGTGACCGCATGATTTCCCGATCTGTGATGAAGTCTGCTCCCCAAGGAGGTAGATGCGCCAACTGGCAACCCCATGGGGGATTTGCAACAATTTTACAAACAACCTAGAATTTGGTTTGTGGAAGGAGCACCAGGCAGAAGTAAAAATAGAGGTGGCATCATCATGAACTCAGCACTCACCACAGTGCACACAGTCCCTGAGTGTGTTACCCAAGAAAACCTGCCAGTTGCTAAAAACTGATACTGTTCATCAAGTAACTGGGTCCAAGTGCCGTGTCCACTGCATTTATTTACAAACTGCTTATGGACTTGAAGGAAGGGGAGCCAATAAATGACTAAAGACTAGCCCCTCTGTTCCTGACTCTTAACAGGATAATGCAGATTAATTCAAACCTTTCCCCAAACCTGACAAAGCCCCCTTAGTGTCTCAATGTGAAAGAAATTCGAAAATTCTCCTAAGAATCAGGGTGTCTGAACCCAACGCTCTCAGGCGATCGTATTACTTAAATAATACACCAATCTGGGCTCCCTGAAGAATAAAATTGTTCTTTCCTTATTCTTTGGGGGAGTAATGTTTGAGGGTGGGGTGGAAATAAAGTGCGTTTGCCTGTCGGCAGGCTCAAGAGCGGAGAAACATTAGCTGTCATGAGCCACAATCAAATCAGGTCTGAAATATTTAGCAGTGGCTTGGAAAATGCGGTGGTGCAGCTCTGACAGGCGAGATGTGCACAGACACCCACTTTCCATTATAATGGAAATATCAGGCCTGTTCTGAATATGTATAACCCAGAAAAATGTATTGATTTTTCATTCAGCATTAAAAAAAATGAAATAGCCTGCAGCTGTCAAAAGCCTTTTGTTAAAAGCTCATCTTTCCTGGAATGAGGTTTACCAGAAACAAGTTTTAATTGTACATAGGACCTCTTCTTTGAAAAACAAAATAACCAATCTGCTTACTTTGAAGATAGGGTTAAAGCTTTTCCTTGCTCCATTTTCAACCCAATTAACCAAGGACAACCACCGAAGCGGGTGAGACAAGCCTGGCACACTCTGACCAGCAGGAATGACACGGAGGGTGGCGGCCACTTTTGCTGGGGTCTCTGTGGTGGGTAGCAGGAAGCACTCCAGGCTGGTTTCTTGTCCTCTTGTTCTTGTCACTCCTGTGCAGATGCTGGCCTCTGTGGCTACAGACTCCTGGTAGGACACCTTGGCCAGTCAGCTACCCTCCTGAAAGGTTGCCTGGCACAACTGGACACGAGGGCAGAACACTCCGGCGTGCCCAATCCTCTTGGATTCCCCTTTGTTATCCATAAGCAACCTCTAATGGCTGCACAGTCTACAGAATGTGCATGCTTTATTTTGCAACTACAGGTCAAACCAAATCCCACAATATAAAAGATGACTGCAAAGGTCCCTAGACCACTTATTTTTAATAAGATTGAGCCCATTAAAATTCTGCTACAATAGGAACTTGTAACAGGATATGATCTGCGATGCTGATGGACAGACAATGCTGTTGCTCCCAGCTCCTCACTCCTAGTCTTGTCTTCCCTCTCCAAGCCAGGGAGGAAGGCATAAATGGTGGCAATACTTGGGGCTGTGGCAATACTTGGGGCTGCGCCCATGGGGGTTAGCCACTATGACATTCTCCCTCCATGATTATTTGGCAAGTGTGTCCTCATTGAATGGTAACCATAGGTCCTACCAGCAGATGGCTCTCCATGTGCCCCAGGCTATATTCCAACTGCCTAGTGACACTCAGGTCCAGGGTGCAGTAATCTACTCTGAACATTTTCTCACTCATTTACTCCATGGGGTCTTTCCAGCCCTGACAATATGCCTGGAAATTGCCTGAGAGGCAGATTCTAGTGCTTAGGTTTTCAATACCACAGAAATTTTTCCTTACATCAAGGCAATTCTGCCTATACAAATGCAAACTGTTCTCATAGCACAACTTACACTTGGGATGTTGGTAAAGGTGATGGCTAGTTCTCATACCTGCATATGGAATAGGGAATTTACAAATCTACTTCGAAGTTCTTTGTGAGTAATCATCTGAATTATTATTTTTAATTGCTGGCAAACTGTGTCTATTCTGTTTTGTACATATTAACAGGGTATAGATTAATTGAGGATCATGCTAAATCACAAGATGAGGGGCCTAGGATCCAAATTCACAGTGATGAGTGGAGCATTGAGATATAACTATCAGTCAGGAAACCTTAAAGGGGTGAAGGATGAGGGGAGGTGTGTGTGGGGGGAAGTGGAGGTGGAGCAGGCAGGGGCTCCAAGGCTGAAACATCATCAAATGAGTACTAGTTTCCCACCTTCTCGGGGTAAGATGCCATTTCTTCTCCAATGGACATTAGAACTGCAGGGCATGAGCAGAGCCCCAGGCATTCAGTGAAGAGCACACTCTCCAGGGAGTGACAGGTCAGCTGGCCTCCACACTCCTGCTGGCCCAGACCCCTCTCCTGCAGGAACCCGTACACTGAGTCTAAGGAACAGCGTATAGGAAAGGCAGAGTCAGAAGTCTCCCCATCCAGCTCACCCTTATTTTCTGCACTTCCCATTTTTTCCCGCATCCAAGTTCTGCCAGGCCAGTCATCCTACTGAGGACCCTTCCCTACCAGCTGGCATGAGCAGTCAGGGGTCCACCTGGCATTCCTGCAGGAGATTTTCCCATCCTGGTGGCTTTAAAAAACAAAATTGTGGCCAAACTGTTCACCAGTTGTTTAAAACAAAGCTGCCTTCTGGCAGATGACATTTATAAAAATAAGATTTCATTCCTCAGAGCCGTATGAGGGCCTGAGCAGGAGAGGAACTGGAGGACGTGGAAGAGTTTGAACACACTCCCTTCCTCCAGTGACGAGTTCTTTTCCATGTGAATCTTTTAAGTGATCATTTTACCACCAGAATTCCTTTGACCACTAGGTGTTCATTTACCAAATACACCTGGGGCAGCAGAGCCTGGAAATTCTGGGCAGGGCTTGAAAGGCAGTGACAGCCTCCTGGCCAACAACTGGCAAGGTTTTGCAGGAGGAACCCCCTCTCTTTGCACCCCCCCCAGAGGAACTCACCCTCCTCTCATCCCCCACCCCCACCTGCTGTCCCATCCCCCACCCCACCGACCTGGCCTCAGTCACCAGACAAAGAGAATCAACACTCCAAAGGCAACTCCGGGTATTATTAAAATGACTAATTGGAGAATAGAGACCATTTATGCTTTTGTATATTTGAAGATCTTGCCACTGTTTATAGAAACAAGAAAAATGGGGACTGTGTGGCAAGAGGGAGCCTGGGAAGGCTGGGCCCCGGCTGCAGCCTGTGTGCTCAGCCCCGGATGGATAAAAGCGATGTCGGTTAGACAAGAACACACTCCTGGGGGAGCCTCTCCAGTTACTTTTGACTTAATTTCACCTCTAACTTCAGCATTTACAGGAGAGAGCATTTTATGGGTCCAAAGTGGCCATAGCCTGTTTAGGCCTCCCAGAGAAAATTTCCCTTCCTTGCGTTGTCCTCCTGTGCGAACAGCCCAGAACGTCCGAGCACAAAGTGAAAAATGCTGCCGTTGTGTGGTGGGGGACAGGTCCTGCCATTTTTCTTCTCCTGGGCAAGGCCACTTGGTCATTTGAACAGTTTGTCAAAACTACGCTAGAATTAAGGGGGTGGGTGGGGGTCACGAGAGGAGAAAAAGGGAAAAAACGCCTCAAGCCAGTATTGCAACAAGTTCCATTTATCTGTGATTTTAGCAAAAGCACCTGGGTTGTCCCCTGCAGAAATGCAGAAAGGATAAAAGCAAATGTGAGGTGACAAAGCACAAGGGAACTAAATGTGTCACTGACTCGCCTGGTGGCTATTCGCAGGAAGATTTTTTTTTTTTTTAAATAACTGAAAGATGTGAGCTCCAGTTTGTAAAATACAAACCCTACCCTGAAATGGTTTTGGAATCTACGCAGAACAAGAAATCCAGCTCTGTCCCAGAACTCTGAAGTAAACAGAATCCAGCAGGGATTAGCCCCCGTGGATTCCCACAGAGCCATAAGGCTGCTGTTACTTTCACACATGAAATGTAAAAAAAGGCAAACTCCCGAGCATGCTTGTAGCGGAGCGTGATGTGATTGTGTTGTCATTTATGGGAAATAATCGCAGGCCCATCTCTCTCCTTCCCCCTCCCCCATTCTCCAGTCCAAATAACCATGAAAAATTACACTTCAATGTCAGGGCGACGACAAAGGAGGCGCGCTCTTGGGGAGCTCAGCGGATTTGCAGGGTTTTTCCTTTCTTTGGACAAAAACTACCTTCAATTGTACTTCGTTTAAAACGTGATCTAACAAATGCATTTTGACAAGTCCCTTTCTCCTTTCTTTCACACAGTATTTTGCAGTTTAACCTCACACCAAACTGGAGTGTTCTGGAAAGAAGAAGAATGCAAAATAGAAGGTCCTTGAAACCAAAAAGAGAAGGGTGGGTTCCCTCCCCCACACCCCTGCCCCCCCTGCCCCCCCCCCATTAAAAACAAAGTAGTGGAGAAAAATAATGATTGTAACTCAGTATGTGATGTAGCGATAGGAGGAAGGGTAAGAGTAAATGGTAATGCCTTCACAGACAGAGTATTTGATAGGCAAAGGTGAAAAAGGCCAGGGTTAGTAAAAGGAGGGTCTTGATAGAGGAAGAAGGGGTTTCATACACTTGCTCATCAGAATAAACCACCTTGTGGATTCTGAAACATCATCTAAGATGTACAGTCAGAATTGAGGGGTCATGACCACGTGGGCAGTGGAGAAGGGAAACCTCTCTGATGGGGTACCACTTCCTTCCTAGGCCCCCTTTCCTTTATAGAAAGGGACAGTTTTCAACCAAACAGATCTGCCTGAAAGCTTTTTAACATTCCAGGTGTGAGGCCTGAGCAGTCCCTACGAGCATCTGTCTTTCAATAACACCCTGCTTGAAATAAACACTGTCAGGCCTCCACGGCTGGAGGGGAGAAGACAAGATAGATAAATACACATGAGTGATAGAAAGAGTGTAAATGAAAAAAAATGAACAGCTTCCATTACAGAAGACTAGTGTCACCTTCTGAGTCAAAAGTGACTTGGCTTGGCAGAGAGGGATCTTACGCTTAATGCCAAAAAAAATAAAAAAATTGTGATATGTTTTCTAATTTATTTTTTACTGCAAAATGTTGGAAACACATGGATGAAAAAAAAAAAAAAATCAAGGCAGACCTGTAAGTGTACTTAAGCATCTGTATACAAATGAAGGTGTATGGGAAATGAACAGGATGTACCAGAAGTGATATTAAATGATCGTGATTAGAACCTAATGGGTATAAGTGAAACCTTGTGGGATGGTTCTCGTAACGAGAATGTCAAGGTTGATGGATGCTATCTATCCAGGATGATAGCAAGAAAAGGAAGGGTGGAGGGGTGGTGGCCAAGCAGACCCACGGTGACATGATTTGACAATGTCAAAGGGAATGATGTGGTATTTGGGATGAAGATATGCCAGAAAGCAAAACTGAGAGAAAAAAAGGGGTGAACATTTTATTTCTAGCCATCTAAAATGAGTAACACACCACAGAGAAAAATAAAACCAGGACTCCAGGGGTATGAGTCACATGACCACACAAACGAGGGACTCGAATTCCCAGCCTGATGTTGCTTCACTCTTATGCCCACAATGCCTGAAAGGTCTCTAGCCTATTAAGGAAATAGCTTGACCCTGGGAAGCACAGCATGCCTGCACATATATCAGTCTGCTTCCACCAGTGGACAGCAGAGTGCGGGACTGACTGTCACTGCGCTTCATTCTGCATGATCATCAGCCACTTACATGCACAGCTGGTAAAACAAGCTGATTCATAAAAACAAAACACAAACAAAGGCTTACACTCACTTTCCAAACCAAACCTGGGAAACAGACATCAGGCCAACTTCAGGCAACATTGCTCCCAGAAAAGCACTAGCTAAACTGCTTTCCCTTGGCCAGACCCAAGCATGCACAGAGGTCACTGCATATGTAGCAGTATGGAACATTTCAGAATGCAAAGCCAGAAATGCACCCTGTCCTAGAGGTGGCCTAGAACAGTCTTACATCTCCAAGCAAGGTGAGGAGTCTTCAGGCATCGTCTCATGTATTGCCTGGTGCAAACAGAGAAGAGCCTGCCTCTGCCAGGAGCATTTATGGTCACACCTGAGACATGTAAGGATGTGTCCACATGTGGGAAGTAAAAAACTGGGCCATTCACCAAAACCATCAAGTCCCCAAAGGTGCTTCAGTCTGAAACAACCAGGCAGCAGAAGCAACTGGTTGGGTGTTTCCTAGGAAATTGCAAAGAAAGTGAAGCAGGAAGCTGAGGTACAGACAAAATCCAAAGGTTTATGTTCAAGAGATTTCCTGCATAAATAGGAGAGAAAGCAGATGGGGCTGCTAAATGGTTTTCATTCTTAACATGCACCTTGTACAGTTCTTCTGTGCTCAAAGGGAGAAAGAAAATCCTTGGATCTTCTTTCTTTTTAGAAACTTTATGCCAGTGGTTGAATACAAAGCCTCTGTATTTTTAAAACTTGGATACTGTACAATAAAATGTTCTATTTCTAGGGTTGAACAAAAAATGCCATCGCCGCCACCACTATCACTGCTCGTTCACAAGGGTTTTAGCTATAGCAGCCCCTCCACAAAACTCCCAGAGCCAGTAACTGTGTTTCAGACTTGGCCTTGAGACTCTATGTGCATCTGTTCAACTTTTCCTCGTGTAAGGTGTTCCTTAGACCTGAAAACAGGTTGGTATCCCTTGGAAAGCAACACATTCCATTATACACCTCCAAATTAATACTGTGATACATCTTTCTTTTTCTTTTTTTTAGATTTGATTTTTGACAGAGAGAAACAGAGACAGAGAGAAGGGGGAGGGCCCAGGGCAGTCTCCATAGTTGACATTAGTTTTCCATATAGTTTTACTCCACACGTGGACGTGGGGCTGCGCAGGGCAGGGAGCCTCCCACACAGGCCCCAGCAAGAACTGAACTGGGGGCACACCCCAGTTCAGCATGTGGCTCTACATGGGCCGGGGCCGGGATTCGATCCTTGGTCCCTGGGGCTTCAAAGCGAGTGCTTAACCTGCTGAGTCATCCCAGCTTCCCCCTGTGATACTTAAGGTACAAAACACACACAGTCATGATCAAGACAAAAAATCACAATGAAAGGACTTAAAATACCAGATTTATACCCTTACTGTTTAATGATGAGAACATTGGAAAAGAGCTAACACATGAAACCAAGGAGAAAGAAAATACAGCCACGAGATGAGAAAGTCATTAAGGATCTGGGCAGAAAGTGGAATTTAGTGACAAAGAATTGGTACTTGGTATAGTTAGGAATAAGGGAAATCTGTAGCACACTGTTACATTAAAAAAAAAAAATTCTGGATGTTGAAATTCTTCTGTATGCACACTGCAACTGGAGAAAGTAGTAGAAACCACTGACAGGGAAATCCTTAAGTCTGAATCCTCCCCAAACTTCCAAAAGTAGATACCTCTTTCTAAGTGAATGTAGAAAGAGAACAAGGAAAAGACATCTGTGACAAGTAAAGCATTTTGCTTCACTTTGTAAGGTCAAGATTTATAGCAAGGAAAGGAGTAAAACCAGCCACAGGAGTGAGTGGGAAGTAGCCAGAAAGCAATGCAACCTTAAAGATGAGACAGCCCAGTGATTAGGAAGAAAAAAAAAAAAAAGAGTGATTCCTCACTTACCAAGCAACATCTTTAAATATAAAGTGGGGTGGGTGAAGGATTTTAGACAGTAACCAACTGAGAAACTTAAAACCAAAACAAAACAAAAACACCTAGGTAAGAGTGTATCTTAAAATATATATATTATGGCAGAAAACAAAACAAAACACATCAATTTCTGCCTGAAGGGTCTGTGAAATGACTCAACTACCAGAAAAGGTTGGAAAGAACAGGAAATGTTCCAAGAGAATGGAAATGACAGAAAACTGAGGCTTAAAAAGAAATAATTTGAAGAATGGAGAGATAAATAATAAAAGATGAATGGGGTCAATGGACTAAAAATTTAGCTGTTGTAAAATTTAGCTAGATACAATAATGTGGACAAATCAGAAATACCTGTGTTTTAGAAAACATAAAAAGGGGGAAGCCAGGATGGCTCCTCAGAGGATTAAGCACTCACTTTGCAGCCCTGGGGTCCAAGGATCGAGTTCCGGCCCCAGCCCGTGCAGACCCATATGCTGAACTGGGGTGTGGCCACAGTTCTGTTCTTGCAGAGGTGAGCTTCCCATGTGGGAGGCCCCCGGCTCGGCCCCCGGTTCGGCCCCCAGCTCGCGGGCTCATGCCTCCTATACAGGAGAGGCTCCTGGCCCAGTTCCCGCCCTGCGTGCCCCCCCGCCCACCTGTGTGGAATGAAACCATGTCAAAAACTGATGACGTACAACTGTGGAGACTGATCTGGGCCCTCCCCCTTCTCTCTGTCTCCTTCTCTCTGTCAAAAACAATAAAAAATAAAATAAATCTTTAGAAAACATAAAAAGGATATAAACACAAATATGGCAAATATAAAACAGGCAGGTTAGTCCAAACAAGGATAAACCTAAGAGCATAAATGTGTGTAAAATAAATTTAGGAAGGAGCAATGATGGCTGTTCATTGAAAACTGGTCATCAGAGGGATATGCCTTTGTTTTAAGGGATTTGGGGGAGCTAACCACAAGCACCTCAATTTCACAGACGAGAAGAACAGGTTTTAGAGAAGGGTAGGGCTCTAAGACCACACAGTGAAGCAACCCAAAGAGGGGTCTCCAAAGGAGGACAAGGGGCACTGGCCATGAAGGGAATAAGTGGTCATGATGAGGCTAGCAGACACGGAAAGAAAGCAGCAATGGCAATCTGAAAGGTGTCGCCGGCCCCCTGCTCCCTGGATGTGGGCTCCTCAGCAACTGTTCTTTCTCAATTAGAGCTGTGCTGAGGCAAATGGCTTCGAATGGTGGTACCACGGTTGCTCAAAGCAATATCTACTTTTTCTTTACATTCTGAGACAAAAAGGCATAGCAAGGATGCAAAAGGTCTCACCAACACCAAAACCAATCACAAACCTGCCCCAGATCCCCATGCTCCCAGGGAAATAGTGCCCTGTTAGCTTTCTGCCCAGTGCCAATGTGGTACCCCCAAAATACGATCACATTTACAGACAAGGACAAGCCACAACTCACTTGCCCCCCCACCTCCCATATTTATACACACACACACACACACACTCCTCCCTCCATGCTCTTTCTAGAAGGGGAAACTCCAGACGTACTGCTCCCAAATGGCTTGGCGCAGTGCTTGTCATAGATATTCTGGGTCCAGGGTGAGGTCCAAGGGGCTGTCGCAGCAGCCCCGAGTCCTTGCCACAGAGAACTAGCAAAACCTAGTAATTGCTTTTTCCCCTTCCACTAATAAGCTTTTCAGCAGAGGAAGAATTCAGCTTCCTGTAGTCAACAGACCCTTTTTTCCCTGCCTCTCTTCACTCCAAATAATCTAAAGTGACTGCAATTTCAGTCCTGGCTCTCCAGCATTCAGCTCCACTGGCTGAGGTCAGAGGGTGTCAAGTGAGGGCTCTCCATTTCTTTTCTACTCTGCCTTCACGCCACCCATGCGTCTTTGTAACTGAGGCAACCTGCCTCCCCAGCCCAGCCGTTATTTGTACCACCAGCCCATGGTGCACATTGCCTTCAGTCAGGATTCCAGGAAATGTTTGTCAAGGCCCAGAAAACACTGGGCAAGAACACAAATACCTTTTTTGCTCACTGATTAGTAATGACCAACAATTATAGATGTGCTGATGACTTGAGCCACTAATTACCTACTTTTGAGAAAACCCACTGCAGTAGGACATTGTTTCGTGTGTGGTGGTTAATCCATGTAGCAAGTTGTATGGTTTTTGCTTCAGTTTTATGCAAATAACTTTAGTTCCTAAATCCTTAAGATCTCACTGTGTATTCACGGCGTGGGTTACCTTCGAGCCTGGCTGCGTGTGGCGTCAGCTGCAAGTGGACTGCTCGGAAAACTGCCCCACCCCTCCCCTGCTCACTTCCCAGATGAATGAAATGCGATTTCAATTAAGGGCAGCACCAACGCTCCTCCTGTCTTCACAGAGATCTAAGCGGAGAGCACAGACAGAAATGAAGGCGAACAAACAAACGGACAAAGGGAGACAGATCGACTGAGAGAAAGAACAGGTGTGTGAAGGGAACGAGGGAGGGCCCGGCAGGTTCCTGGCCCTCAGAGTGGATGAAAAGAGGGTAATGTGCACATGCAAGGGGCCTGCTTCTGGAAAAGCAGCTCTAAGCAGGAGAAACAGGCAGGTCGGGAGAGATTCTGCTCACTGGGCCTGCAGCCAATGCACGGAAGGTTGTGGAAGGGAAGGAGAGAAGGGGAGATGCACCCGGGGGGGGCGGACTGAAAACGCCTACACACACCTCCACCCGCCTCACACACACCGGGAGGAGGTGGATGCTTCCTTGTGGCTGCAGCCGGGCTTGTGATGGGAATTTATTTCCCTCAATTATGTGCTCTTGTCCCCAGTCTCAGTTCATCAGCACAGTGCAGCCAAGTCAATGAAAGGCTCCATAATGAAGTCATCCAATGCATGGGGACACCTGGTACCTGCCCACTGGGTGGCCTGGGCTACAGCCACACCTGGGCCTGAATCAAGCCCACGTGGGCTCTCCCATCACCCCCACCCCATGCTCCATGTCAGGTCACCCGAGCCTGCCCGAGGGGCCTGTGGCCTGGTGCTGCTTCCTTTGACCCAATCACAAATGGCCTGATCGCAAAGAGGAGGAGGAAGGGACTAGCAAAATGGGATCGATTAGTGCAAAACAGTGGCTACTTCCCTTTTCTCCTGCCTGGGTAATCCTTCACTGCAAAGAGCCTGATCGTGAAACCAATACCAGGCACCATTTGCTTGAGTCATTAGTTTCTAATAATAATAATGGTACTCACCTGAAATAAATACTATTACTACTCCTGTTTCACAGGTGAGGACACTGAGGCGCAGAGAGTGAAGTTAATGGCAAGTCTCATAGCTCTGAGGTAACAGAGCTGCTGTCAGGCTCATGTCCTTAACGGCTACCTTATCAGCCCGTCCGTCCATCAGTCCACACATCCGCCCAGCCATCCACCCCACCCATCCATGTTCACACAGCACCTTTCCAGGCGCTGGCGATGCAGCTGTGAAAAGGAGAATCCCTGCTGTCAAGGGACAAGGGTAGGGAGGAGGATGGGAGAGGAAGGCACACAAAAAACAGCTAACCAAGTGAACCATATCGTAGGTCAGATGCTGATGAGGGAGGACAAAAAAACAGGAGCAGGGACAAAAGGAATCCCAGAAGTTATTTCATGCAGGAAGCTCAGGGAGATTGACATTTGAACACAGACCTGACAGAGGCGGGGTTTGAGCCACAAGAAGTCTTCTAGCAAGTGCAAAGGCCCAGAGGTTGAGGAGGGATGGCTGGAGGAACAGCCAGTGGGAAGAGAAGGGAGGGGTTCAGAGACCAGCTCAGACAGGTCTAGGGGGAGTGGGGAAGTTCTAATGGGCCTTAGAGGTCAATGCCAGGCAAGAGGCACTGCTAACACATAAGGGATTCCTCTTCAGCACCCCTCCTCCAAGCAGGTGTGGCCCTGGACTCCCCATTCTGATGGGAAGTAAAATCTGGGACGGATTGGGGTCCTTACTCATCCCCTTAGCATAGAGCTCTGTGTGTGTGTGGAGACACCGGGGGGGGGGGGGGGGGGGCACAACCTGCTAGCTTCACACAGTTGCCCTGGTAGGGCTTTCCAGCAGAAAGGCTACTGTATTTCTCCAAAACTGTGCATGTGTAATAGGCAGATGCAGATATAGTAAGGTGACCAGATTTTAACATTGGTAAAGCGGGACACCATTGACGGGAGGGGGGGAGGGGGTTCTTGATTAAAAATTTGGTCTATCTCCCGCCGTTCCCTAGCTTGTCGTGCATTCTTTCCAAAAATCGGGACTTTTTTAAAATGCCGCGGGACCAATTGTTAAAAATCGGGACTGTCCCACCAAAAGCGGGATGTCTGGTCACCTTAAGATATAGGTAAGATCTCCTGGAGCCTTTGCCTCTCCTGAGTGGTGGGAATGGTGGCTGTGGTGGGGAGCTGACCTTGACTTAAAGAAAAACAAAGAGGGGGAGGGAAATGCTGATCACCCTTTGCCACAGGGCATGTGGCAACACATCACAATCTTGATACCCCATAAAGTGAAAGTGCCCATCTTCCCACTGGGTTCAAAGCACCTCTATGAGGAGCTGAAGGGGCCATACCAGGACCAGGGAGGACTCGGGGCTCAGAAGGACCGTGGCTGCAACCCAGACATTCATTACTGATTGCTGCATGTCCCTTCTCCAAAACGATATTGCCCTTCCACATAAATAAATTTCAATGCGCTTCGCAAACTTAATAACCATATAAAGCTACAAGACCTCAGAGCGCTGCTGTTTTAATGCCAGCTCTTTCTAGTACTAGGTATCTGTCTGTGGGGTGGGGGGACTTTATTTTGCTTCAATGGGCTGCTGTGGAAGACTGCCCCACTCACCACTACATCAGAGGTGTCTCCCCCTAGTGGCACACACACCTGCCTGCTGCTGACACCACCGCCCTCCGCGGTCTAGCTACTAGGTACAGGAAAACAGGCAGCATGATCTCTCTGGCTGCATTTGGCCCTGATCCTTGGACCAGCTATCTCACAGGATCCTGGGAGCTCCATGACAGGATAAGCCCTCACATGTTCTGGGTTTTGTTGTTAAACATTAATGGCTGAATCCAGAGCACCTACAGGGCTGCGGGTCCCTACACTATCTGTGGCTGGGAGACAAGAGGAGCTAGATTTGGGTCCAAAGGGAGAAAGGGAGGAGTCCTGAGGAAAATAGAAGTGAAGAGGGGCAGGTAAAGGGAGCAACTAAAGGAGCCCCTTCCAGGCTGGCTGGGGGTCTGCGGGGGCACCCAGAACTAGCCCCTTAAGGTAAGGCCTAACGCCAGAGCAGGAGCAAGAAGGCACTGAGCCGGGGTGTGCAGGTGATGGGAGAGGAGGCCAAAGCCAGAAACTGGGAGCTGAAGGGAACACGATGCAAAATGAGCCAAACCCAGTGCAGCTTAAAGTGAACGTCAGGGCGGAGCCCACAGTGGTGAAAGGCCCCAGGGGAAGGCTGGTAGAGGGAGCCACTGTCCCTGTCCATTTCGTGCCCTTCCATTCATCAGAACTGTGTTTTGGGGAAGGGGCCAGAAACATTATTGGCACCTTAAGTTGGCTGCTGCCTTTTACAGTACACTTCCCAGAATAAACTGCCCCAAGACTTCATCTATCACCAAAAAAGGCAACTGTAAAAACATTCCCTGCCAGTCCCCTTCCCTCACACCAGCAGTCATACTCCCCCGCCCGCAGGGGCTCAGGCGGGCTACTAATTGCTCTTGCGGATGCAGTGTGGTGTGGGGGCTGGTCCCTGCGCTGAGCAGTTAGGAACTTCCCAAATCATTAACCTTTCTCGGAGTGCATTGTACTGGGGGGAGCTCCCTCTGCAGCCTATTCAGGAGCCCTATTGATCTCCCACACACTCGGTGCCTTCAAAGTTGTTTATGATCAATATGCAAATTGCCCATAGCATTGATCTAGTATTAATTTTCAATTAGGGAATCCACAAGGGGTCTCTGAGGGTCAATACCTAACAATGCAAAGGAAACTAGGCTGAGGAGTATGGGCCTGATACTGATAAAAGCTTCCCTAAGCCTCCTTTCTCAGTAGTTCGAATTCCTCAGTGCTGTCACCTTCCCTTTGGCTCTCTGGATTCCCTCCTAAGTCAGACCCCATTGGTGGCTGCCATCCAGGCTGGATCTGTGGCTGCTGTTAGCCTGTAACTTGCCCTCCGCCCCCATCCCCCACCCAGTACCACAGGGACACTGCCTGGCCTGCCAGTGTGTTCCCCGGACACCCAGCCTCTTGACTGGTGCCCCAGGACATGCCTCCATGTCCCCCCTCACCACACCCAGACCCAGGACCACTCTCTCCCCAGCTCCCCAACCACACCTACCTTTTTCCTCCCTCTCCCTCGTTTCTGCTTAGTCACAGAACGTCACCTTGGCACACTGCCACGGCTGAGGCTGGCGAGTTGCACAGTCCCCAGAAATCTCAGGCAGTCAGGCAGAGCCGCCAGGCTGCCAGGTTATGCTTGGCAAACAACCCGCTGATGTCATTTCAAAAACCAGGAGGGAAGGAAAAAGGTACCACTTCGTATCATCTGTTTCTCCTCCTGTCTTCTAGCTAAATTTCTCTTCCTAATGAAAACCGGGTCTGAGGAACGGGGGAGACGTTAATTACTTTACCACTCATTCATGGTTCCCAGCAGAGGCCAAGGCCCGCCCTCTGGGGGCCAAGGGCCGCCCTCTGGGGGCCAAGGGCAGCATGTGTGTGCCACTGATGGGGCTGTCCCCGGGGAAAGCGTGCCCAGCTGGGACTGCAGTGACCCGGGAACTCAGCATTCCATTACGGCCCCTCACAGCCCGAGAGGCTCGCGTGGGAAAACTGTGCAGACGAAGCAGCTGGGAGAGATAAGTGTGTCCCACTCTCCTCCCAGCAGGTACGGGGACAAGCAGGGCACAGCTGCACTCCAGCCCGGGGCCCGGCAAAGACCCCCGTTTGCCTTCACTCTTGGCCAGGGGTTCTGAATGCCTATGCTTCCCTTCCCTTCTCCACCGGGAATCAACCCTCCAGAGTTAAGACTCATCTCCCATGCTACTGCTTGAAGACCCAACTCCACACTGGACAGGGCAGTGGCCTGCCCACTTTCAGCACAGCCACTTACTGTGCAAACAAGCACTTCAGCTGGTCAGGCTAATTGGTTTATGGATAACATTAATTACCATGTTGCTCATTAATAAATGAAATCTTTATTGGTGCCATTGATCAGCGAACTTGTTAGCTGGCCTCCTAACCAATGGCGGATGTAACAAGATCTCTTATTGGCATATCAATTAATGCAATCAATTCCTGGCCAGCGGCTGCCATTCACTTCCCTAGTTGTTCAGGGGTGGGAGACAGAGCCACGTCAAGCAGGCCTGTACTTAAGAGTTCCCAGGTCTCAACTGACTTCCAGGGGGTCTCTCTGCTACTTAGGCCTCATCTATTGAAAATAGTTACACTCACCCTTCCATTTGAAAATCACCTGTGTTCAAGATGTGACAAAAGTGCTACGCTCTCTCAGGATAAACTACAAGGAAAGGTGTGAGGGGTTGGGGACTGTTGCAGCGAACGGGGGTCGGGGGACTGGTAGAATCAGATGTTTCTAGGTAAGGCACAGATGGAAATGATTTGGTCTCCAGACTGGACTATGGACAACACTCTGGGCAGTGACGGGACCAGCCTAAAAACATAAACCACAAGTCTTCAGCCCTCTGCCCACCTGAGGAAGCCTTCCTAGAATGCCCCACCCAGCCTCCTGATCCAGCCATACCCACTGACCACACCTAATGGCATCTACCTCACTCAGCACCTCCCACTAACAGGCCCTGTGTGAAAACACTGCCTACCCTCTCAAATCCCAAGCTCCAGAGTGGAAAAGGAACCCCCCCTTCCCCCCCCACTATCACCACCAGTAAACACACACAGTGAGGTAAGGTTTGTTGGAAGGCCTGCAATACAGTGTTGCAGCAGCACTTACATCACTGTAAAGTCACAGTTGGGAACATATCTCTCTGGGCAGCAATGTGTCTTCAGGTAGGTTGTTTTACAAAAGGTTCAGGGACTAGAGGTACGGGCTAGGCCCACAGAACCGTGGATTTAGAGCTGGACCCTACCGGTGACTAGTGAAACCAGGGCATTAATGCCAGGGCAAAGGGGATGAGTTGGCATGCTTATGGCTTCGGAAAGATATGTGGGGAATGTCTGGCCCCCCAAGACGTGCTTTAAGAGCATTAACTAGAGTATGCCCCAAAAGGGAGCAGCTTGGAATATTATTCCAGATTTGTTTCTAAAAGCCAAAAATAAATTAAATTTTAAAAGGGAAAAAAATCACTATTCCACAGCAGTGCTGGTGCTATTAATAAACTTTGCAAGCACAAACATTTAACTCAAGGAGAGAGGGTACAGGCAACAAGCACGGGTGAAAAGCAGATGGAGGGTGGGGACGCAAGTGGCTTTTGTCAGAGCAGTGACAGAGCACAGGAGGCCGGCGAGGCCATGGCTCAGGGACATAATTCTCAGTGTTTGAAAGCACAGCTCAGGGCTTCTAGGATAAACAGCAGAAATATTTCCTCTCATTTATAAATAGACAGTGACGTTTTTCCACGTGGGCCTTCAGTATTTCCATATTCACAGGACAGAGGCAAGTCCTGAACACTCCAAGGCAGGGTCCATAAAGCGACACCCCTGCAGGGCGGATAATGACAGACAGCAGCAAGAAGGGGCAAGAGGTCTTGGGAGGCCAAGACCTCCTCAACCTGTAAAGTCACTCTGCACCTGGAACCAATGGCTGCACATTCTACGCAGTGGTCACCCAACGCAGGTGACTAGAAGCTACCTGGACAAGGGACCCTTTGTCAGCCACTGCGATTTTTCCAGCAAAAGCAGCCATGGGTTCTTCCAATGGCAAGAGCCCCCATGTACTTGCAGGGTAGTGTTGCTGCAGTGCCATGGTGTCTGATCTGCTCTCTGGGGAGCCCCCTGACGCTGTAAGGCTGCTGCAAATTTTGATTCTAATTTCATTTTAAATTAAGTTACTGATTATTATTAAATGCTATATTAAAACATACTCAAATGTTACACATGCCGAAATTTAACACATTGGAGGCCAGGGCACTAACTTGTGTGGCCAGGCTCACTGGATTTTGTGTAGACCTCAAAGTAAAACAACTTCTGCTATTTCTGCTTAATTGAAGACTCTTCTGAGACTGCAAGGCATCCTGCTAAAACTTAAAACCCCTTTGCCATATGGAACTACTTCCACATGAATGAGGATTTGTGTAATAACGGAACCAAACCAAAATATATAAACAAAGCAGAAGCTCAGTCCATACTCTCTAACTGCCTTCCAAAACTCCTAATTTTGATCAAAATGTTGATCAACTCTGCCTTAGTCTCATTTTTTGACACGTAAATGTTACAAATTTGAACTCCTAAAATGACTACAGTTATAAAGCTTTTTATAGAAATTATTTATATGTTGGGTTCAAATTTGATTTCATTTTCTGGAAAAGAGGGCTCCACTAATCAAAGTTTACAAACCACCGTTTCATCCAATGTATAGTTCTAGATTAAAATGGAGGTTCGGTCAGTCTCTCTTACAAACAACATAGAAAACTAAAGTTTCTGGTAAGAATTTAATCACTCACAGCTCTAACTTAACAAAGCACTCTTCTGTATGTTTAACCTGCTACCTGAAGGTAATGTGCCAAAATGGAGGGAGCTGTGCCTTGTTGGTAAGGTTAGAGTTGATTTCCAAGTATTGTTTTATGTATCTCCTTTACAATAAAAGAATGAAGAAGGAGAATGGTGTCTTGATGACTTCCTATGGGAGCAAAAACCTAGTCACTTAAGGACAGGGCTGCTGGCATTGTCTGCAATGGTGAATGCTCAGAATGGTGTTGTCTTGGCTCTGATGATCTCTAACCAGGCAGAAATCTTCCACACAGGGTTTTCTTCCCCCAAAGATAAGAACTTAGAAGCTCTCTCTCTCGCTCTCTCTCTCTCTCTCTCTCTCTCTCTCTAAGACAGAAAGAAGGAGTTGTCTATATTGTTCATTTATTTATTCACCAAGTCATGAAACATCTATGAGTTTGCACCTACTACGTTCCAGGCACTGTGGATCTAATTGGACAAGAAGGACACAGTCTTGCCCTCATGGAACTTACCCTTTGGCAGATTCACCTTGGGTCACATATGATGACTCTGTTACATCCTACCTTGCCACTGACCCATCATGTGTATTAATTAAAGAAAATCACCTCTTTAATTAGGGGTATACTTGCTCATCTGGGGAGATGACAAGGTTGGCCTTGGGTGGTCTAACAGGGCTGCTATGCTAGGGTTCTGGGTTGGCCACTTGCATGACTATCAGAGAACAGCAGGAATCATTGAAGAATTAGGCCCCACCCACTCTAAAAAGACTTCATTCCCAAGACTCTGAACCATGATTCCCTGAATCTTCACCTGGCTGATTATGTATCAAGGTTCTTTTACACCAAACACAATAATAAATCAAATCTTATCAGAATTGAGCTATAAATCTGTGAAGACTCCAATAATTTCTAGCTAAGGGAATAACACCACAAAAGTACTTTTTAAACTAATTACTCAGATTCCGAAGTGCTGCCCTAATGAGCCTTCTTTCTGCCCAGAACTTACTAAGAGGAAAAACTACCTTCTGGTGCAGTAATTACTGCTTTCCCCTTCAAACTTCTAACTGGAGATCGATGCCGCATTTTAAGACCCATTGATTTACAATTAGCCTGGCTTTCCTGCTAAAGTGTTTTTTAAGCAGAGTTTACTTTTATTTTATTTTGAAATCTCCAAGATCTAGTTCTTGGATTTCACATCCTCATGAGAGGGGACTAGAAATCTCAAAGAGGAAGATATGCATCAGAAGAGAGGGGACTAGGGGGATGCAAATTAGATTCAGAAGAGGCGGTAAAGGGGAAAGGGAAGTTGGTTTATTCACAGGATAAATTCAGAGGCAAAACTAAAAAAAAATTTTTTTAAGACAAAACTCGTGGCAAAGGGGAAGGAATAAAGAAATCCAAAGAGAGGAAGCAGAAGGCTGGGTGGCAGGGGGTGGGAGCGAGGAGCAGAGCCTAATAAAGTGTAACTGCTGTCAAGGTGGCTAGAGCAGCTCCTATTGCCTCTGCTGTTTATTAGCATCCTTGGGAAGAAAAAAAAAAAGGAAAGAAAGAAAAAGCTTTGTGCATCTTTGCAAAACAAAGCACTAGTTAAAAATAGTGTGTGCAGCAGGGACAGTGTGCTAACATGAGGGTCCTGGCAGCTCCAGCATTTGCACAGTCTGTCCCAAGAGGAGAGCAGAAGTAAGCGGAGCAATTAAGAATTTCATGCTGATTGCTTCAAGCATGTTTTTCTATGCCATAAAGATAATAGCATAAAGGATATGGCCTTGCTTCCTTCCCCTCCCCTGCCTGACAACTTCTGGCTCCTGTCTTTTGCACTCTTTCTTTTCTTCAGCTCACATGGTTGAGGACCCAAGATGCTGACTAGCTGGCCTGGCCTTGACTTGATGAAATCTGTCACGTGCGTGCCTAAAGAAACACGCACATTCTGGTGCATGAGAGCCTCTCCCTGCCCCTGGCCAACAGCAAAGCGAAGAGAGGCTGCATTACTGAAGCCCCAAAGATGGCAGGCTTAAGAAATGAGAACCTGTCTGTGAGGCCCAGAGATCCAAGCACTCCATGGCCCCCAACTGTCACTTCCATTCTGGGTTTCTCACTATCCCTAGGTCCCAAGAGTAAGGTGACCAGACGTCCTGCTTTTGGCGGGACAGTCCCGATTTTTAACAATGTGTCCCGCATCCCGCGGCGTTTTAAAAAAGTCCCGACTTTTGGAAAGCATGCACGACAAGCTAGGGAACAGCGGGAGATAGACCAAATTTTTAATCAAGAACCCCC
>PVKE010022646.1:0-25385 GCA_004027555.1 Craseonycteris thonglongyai | reverse complement strand
TTGGCCTTTGTCCTGATCATATTAGTGTCCAAACTCACTGTCTTTTTCCTGCCATCAGCAATCCACAATGCCAGTGCAGCTTCCATGTTCACAATTCTGTTATTACGCGGAGTTACCACACGTTTCGCTTCTTTATTGAAGGTGATTGAAGCAGTTTTGCGGATGTTTGCTTCCTCTTTCTTGATGGACCGCACTGTAGCTTCATTCACCCCATCATGGCGTGCCACAGATGCATCACTTCTGCCCTCTTTGATCATATCTAAAAGTTTCACTTTTTCGCTGATGGTCATCATCTTCTTCCTCTTGGGCGCCCCGGAGGAAGCTTTCGCAGGGGCACAGCGCTTAGGCGGCATGATAAGGGCTTCATTAATAAAAAAAGTGATCGCTTAAACAAAACAAGTGATCGCCAACACAACACTAAAATACAGTATGCGAGACAGTCAACATCATGGACGAGACTGGCGAGATACAACAAGAGAAGATGCTGGGTGAGGCTGCGATGATGCGCAGACAATCAGCTCACAGGGATAAAGCCACTCGTGCTCTCATGGGTCGATGTCGCCCCGGAAACCCATCCCGCGCCTTTATGAGAGCCCGTGGGATGGACTCTGAGTCAGCTCATCTCTTTGTTTGACGTGCAGGGATCCTTCTCTCTCGCTCATCCACATGAAACAACGCTCCTTTCCGCCATGTGGCTGCCGACATGGCTGTATTTTTTCATTTTTATTTTTTGATGAATATTTTGGGAAACCCCGCGAAGCACTGAAGCCGCAAACCATGAAGTGCGAAGTGGCGAGGGAACACTGTGCTCTGGTTTTTCCACAGCATATCATTATTTAATGGTATTCATATGTTTATTATAATTATGGAATTATTTATGGGAGTCAAATCTAAGGACATTAAAAATGGTCATGTGGGAAGCTGGGATGGCTCAGTGGGTTGAGCGCTTGCTTTGCAGCCCCGGAGCCAGAGGATCGAATCCAGGCCCCAGCCCATGCAGACCCATATGCTGAGCTGGGGTGTGCCCCCAGTTCAGTTCTTGCCGGGGCCTATGCGGGCGGCTCCCGGCCCAGTTCCTGCCCTGCGCAGCCCTGTGCCCACCTGTGGAGTGAAACTATATGGAAAACTAATGCTGCCAACTATGGAGACTTCTCTGGACCCTCCCCCTTCTCTCTCTCTCTCTCTGTCAAAAAACAATAAAAATAAATCTTTAAAAAAATGGTCATGATATATGTTGAGTACAATATAGAAATTATATTATATTTACAGCATGATTCCCTTTTTGAAATACACCTATAGACATTTGGGAAAAAATTTTTAGAAATTTATTATCAGAATTTCAATAGTTTTCTTTGGCTGGTGAGATTACACTAGACTTCATTTTCCGCTTTACATTATTCTGTATTTTCTAAAATTTCCACACTAAACATTAAAGGGTGTACTATAAAAAGAAACAATTTAAAAAATGAGGAAACTTAGAGAACAACTAATAGAAAATGTCCACGTTTAAGTGAATATTTAAATATGAATTACCTCCATCTTAGTCCTAATTTTACCTATCATATGTCTGTCTGGCTTTTCTTTATTCCTATTTATGTAGCACATATAACTAGCGAAAAGTTGTTTTGGGTGGATAAGATTTTGGAACCAAGTGTTAGTAGATGTTCAAAACACAGATACTCAATGCAGGAAGGAGGCATCACTCATTATTTTTTCAGGACACCTCTGAGCAAGTCTCCTCTGCACAACAGGAAAGGAGCCTCTTGGAAACAATTCCTGTTTAGCCAAGATGACAGTTCTAAACCGCCCCGGAGGGAAATACTATTATACTTACCCAAAATACTGGTACTTATAGTTTTCTCAAGAGCTGCCATTTCATCCATTTTTAATCGCCTGGATAGAATAGTGTTATTTCCACACTCTCAGAATGGTGCCCATTCCAAATGTTACACAGAGAAGAGACAGAAAAGCTGTTAGAACAAAGATCTTCTGCTCGATTCAAGTTTCTAGTTCAGTAGTAGAAATACAAGTTAGGCTTGCTTTCAGAGGATCAGTTCTTTCCTTTCTGCTCTTTTTGGATATGAGAAGGAGTCCTGTAATTGCAGTTTCACACAAGCTCACTCCATGAGTTACTAATGACACTGCCCTGTTTATGTGGCAGGTACCACAGAGTGAATGAAATAAGTTGAGGTGGGATAACAGTGCTTTACATTCTATCTGTATACTGATTTCATGTTTATTCAGCTGTTGAAATATCTTAAATTATGGGTGTTTGGGGGCAGTCTATTTTTTATGAGTTACTAGAAAACAGACCAGCTCCCAGTTTCCTCTTTTGTGTTCATAGCATTAGTATCCCCTTAGGAGTCTGGACTGGAAAACTTTGTCACCTTTGATTTACTTCTGTCCTTCATGCTTTATACTAAGTAATTTGTTTATAAGTCTTTGAAATGCCATTTATACCCATCTTGTATTCTCCATTCTTATTGTGACAATCCTAGTACATCTAACACTAGAGTCATCCATCTGTCCATCTATTCATCCATCCACTCATCCCTTGTGAATTTCATAACCTTCCTATTTTAAAAAAGATTCAAAAGAGTGAATAAAGTGGGACAATGTAAAACTACGTAAGTAAGATTAGAAAGAGAACTGACAGGTCCTAAGTCACTTGTTCTCACCCTTGGATGCATTAGAATCAAGGGAGAACTTTTGAAACATACTGATACTCAAGACTACTCACAGAGATTTGGATTCATATAGTCTAGATTCCCTAGGTAATTCTAATGTGCAGCCAAGGTTGCAGGTTGTGGAATTGGAAGTGAGAGAGTAGATATTATAACACCAGCCACTTCACATGAGCTGATTCACAACCTTTGAATCCTATGTATGGCTGCAGAGGCAAAAAAAGAATATATACTGTGCTAAACACATCTTATTGTCTGACAAAACAAGGTGACATCAGAAACACAGACAGGCAGAGCCCTTGGAAATCATACAGCTGCCCATCCCCCACTAGTCATATGGACACCCCAAATCAGTGTAAAATCTCCATCATTTTTTATTCCACTGGTTTTCTAGTTCCTCCTTTAACTGAATCAGAAAGGTCATTTTACATTTTCTTTAAATGTTTTTGAGGTTAGATATTTTCTGATAATAAGTTGGGAGACATCCTATTAAGAAAGATGTTTTATTTTTTTTGTAATTCCATGGATTATTAGAAGCAATAATGAAACAAGAAAAATTACTGTTAGCTTTGGGCTGGACATCAGGAAGAGAAAGAGAAGGTAGAGTGCCCTTAGATTGCTGGTGGAAATATGGCTCCCTAACCCTTGGCTTAGTGCCCATGGTGCAGTCTTGAGGGTAGGGAAGTCCCACTTGAGGGACTCCTGCCTCAGTTAGCAAGAGTGCTCCAGAGCTGGGGTGCGAGCCTCCACGGACTTTGTTACAGGATGGGTGTGGCTGAAAGCAGACTACTGTGAATTAACCAGGTGGGAGACCAGCAAGATTAAACTTTATTTCATCCAGCAGCACAGTGATAAAATGGCATCCATTTCACATTCTATCCCATCTTCTTGTCCTTCCACACAGGGCTGCTGACACTTTGTTGGGGCTATTGCACCAGACGTGGAGATTCTGCCCTCTGGCCAAGAGACCTCACAGTGTCAGACGTTGGCTCTGGCCCTGCCTCCCGAGGCCGACCCTTGTACTCACAGGGGCTTAGGTGCTTCTGTAAGTATAGTAAAACTCCGTTAATCTGATGCTATCATTCAGTAAGAGAAAAGTGAAACAATCCGTTGACAAGAGGAAATTTTTTTCTGACGTCATTCGTTCTTTATTTAAAAGTACAGATAATATTTGAAATGAAATAAAAACTCAGAGTCTCCAACGCATCCAGTAAACTGAAGTAGCAGCGACACATGCATCTCTAGGCGAATGTAGCTGTTTACCCTAGCTTGTTTCCCTGGGCACAACACAGCAAGGGTGATAAAATGTGTGCCTCTCTCAAATTAGAAGCCATTAAAGACAATCATATTGTTCCTTTTTTGCAAAGAAGTAGCGCTCTTCAATGTCACAGCAAAAAGATAAAGTGTGGCTAGAGAGGAATTTTCTCATAAAATTTTCTGAATAAATTTTGCATCACATCTCATGATATTCCCTTGTCAACTATAAACAAAACAACACAAAAATTGTCTTTGCAAACCTGCCTCTTTATTACTTCCTCTGCTTTCCTTTCTTATTAAACTCAGAGCTGCTGAAAACTGACAATTACTCATTCCAGCCTCAGCAACAAATAAAAAAATAAATTCCTATTTGAAAACCTTTTGCTAAGAGTAGTTAATGAGTACACACAGATTATTGGCTTATGAGAAATATGCTCACTCAGAAAGAGAATTATCAGAATATATTTGTCAAGTGGAAGTAACTATTTGATATAACTAGCCCATTTTGGAAACAGGAAGTCAATTAGTTTATATCCTCTGTCCTCCTTTTAGCTAATCTGTCTTTCTTATTGTCCATCTTTGACCTCTGGTGGTTTTTATTTTTCCCTCATTAAGAAGTTGAACATACAGTTCTCTTGACTTCCCTTATTTTCACATGTTCAGGAACCAGATGTCAGAGTTTATTTAGAATGTCAAGAATCTTTGCAACAAAATCAGTGACATATGTTTTAAGGTACACGTTCATTATTAGAAAAACAAATTGCAGTAGGCCACAAGGCACATTTGTTTGTCCATTTTCTGTGCTAGTTAAGAAAATCTGTGAGGAAGACTCAGAAGGGATTTAGAATTCTGCACACAGTTTTATGTCATCCATAGAAATTGATGGTGTCCCCCCCTTGGAGTCTCACCACTTCTCACTGGGCTGCTCTGAAACTTCATGGTTTTGAGTACATTATATCAGGACGTTTGGACAATGAGGAGAGGGGACGATAAAGTGTTAAAGAGACTCCCATGGCTGCATAAATTAATCAAAAGCATCAGCGAGATCAAAAGCATGAAATTCTTTCATTTCCACAGTTGGAGTCATTCCATTAACTGGCTTCCAGAGGCGTCCAGGACATTTGGGGGAGGCTTCTGGAAAATCAGATATCAGGTTAAATTCAAGGCTATTTGGCTCTATCTGGAGGTCAGGGATCCAAGCATCATCGTTCACTGTGGGGGTTGGTGGTACATTAGTCATCCCAGCTGCAATGAGATCTGAGTCCTGGAAGTTAGGAAAGGTAACGGCTACACCTGGCGGGGCTAGGGAAGGGAGGGATGTTGGCCCTTCTGTCTTCTCTTGTGTCTGTGCAGAAGATGTAGTACTATCTTCAGAAGACCTTGCCAAATGCTCTGTTCTCCAGCCATTGTGCTGTCCATTGTGTGTCTCTTTACTTTTATGCTTTCCATGGCCAAGCCCATGTTGACGTCCATGGGCTAGGCCATGTTCCCTTTGGTGCCCATGGCCAAGGCCGTGCTGCCTCTGAAGTCCATGGCCAAGGCCATGTCCCCTTTGGTGCCCATGGCCTTGGTCATGCTTATGGCTATGGCCATGACCAAGGTCATGGCTTCTTTGCTTTCCATGGCCCCAGCCATGTACACGAGTGGGTCCTTGTTCTTTTCCTGACTCCCGCTCTTCATCTTGTACTGGTGCCATGGAAATGTGGGGTGGACTTACAGTTGTTCCTTCTTTTCTTTTCTCCACTTGTACTGATCGGAAAGGTGAAAAACCTGGAGGTCTTTTCATCATCGAGGTCTAAACAGGAAATATTAAGACGAATGCATTACTGTGAAAACCACACTATCAATGAAGAACGAGGGACTGAGACCTGGCAATGCTATCTCGGCTTACAGTGGAGCACATTTCTGCCAGGTTTTTAAGTACTATTTTAATACTCCAGAAAGAATGAGAATAACTATTTTTTCCTCTTTTGATTGATTTTATAATTTGTGGATATTGTTATTATCCTTCATAATACTCCTCTAAGCTAGAGAGCTTTTTCTTCGTCTGGAAAAATTGGAAGGCTGAACTACATAATATGTAGGGTGCCTTCTAAGCCTATGATTACGTAAAGCTGTGGCACATTGTTTATTAATTGATATGATTTCTACTAGCACAATTACTGATTTTACCCTAAGAGGCCCTAAATGCCTTCATGACATGAATATATTGGCACATATATCCACAATCACTTTGTTGGGCTGAAACACTTTAGGACATGTTCACAGGTTGAAACAGGGGCTTTGTATAATATTTGTTAGACTATTTACAACCCTACACATGGCAAAACCCTAAATCAGAAAAACAGTAGAGGCAATTATCATCAAAGATACGGATTTGTGATTTATTTCTATTTATACTTTTACTACAGGCGAAAACGTGATGGTTGTAGGCAGTGCTCAATGGTGTAAAGAGCACAGTCTTTGGTGTCAAACAAGACAGACCCTAAGGTTATCAGCAGCATGTGAACAGGAAGGGTTCCGATTTGACCTAGATTTGAATTTGAGCGCCACTAGCTTCACTTTTTTCATCTCCAAAATAGGAATAACAACAGCACCTCCTCTTAGAGTTTTCAAGAGAAAAATATGTGTTAAATCCTCCAAATAGTGCCTGGGACAGAAGAAGCACTTGATAATGTTATTATTCACTCTAGGACCTCAGCATCTTTGTAATGTTTAGTCGCATTCTTGACCATGGGGAAAGGATTACTTACCTCCCAAGTTTCTTTAAAGAATTAGAAAAGATGATGTAAACTAATGTTTCTCACACCTGATTGTGGGTATGAATCTCCTGGGGATCATGTTAAAATGCAGATTTGGATTCAGAGGACTAGGAGCAGGGTCTGAGGTCTGCATTTCTCCCAAGCTCCTTGGATATGAGCAGAGGCCTGTGGAGCCGCTCAGGCAAACCTTGAAGCTGCATAGCTAGTAGTGTTAGCACTCCATAGCAGGGGCTGCACTTTACTGAGAGAAACTACTAAGTGACAGGACACTCACAATATGTGAGAAGTGACTAAGAGGACCGCTGCCCCTCATTCTGGCCATGAAAAAAGAGAGATCAGCACTGAACTGTGAATGTTCTCCCCGTTTTAGAAAAGACAGTCTCCAAATTTATTTAAAGAATGGTTCATTGTTAACCTCAAAATAGAATTTTTCAGAATGAGCAAAATTGACCCAAGGTGACTGTAATTAGAATCATACCTTTCCTAGTGGTTTACAGTTGACGGTAGAGTCAACTCTGTTCAGCCAAGGTACCACAACAACATCAGCATTGCAGCCTAGAATTTGCTATTCATGAAAACAGAAGCCAAAAGAGAGAACAGTGTCATTCCTAAGATACTTAAACAAGTATAACGCATCAAATAGATTTTCAGGGAGTAAGTAGTCAGTTGCATTATTACTTACTCCAAGTTTATTGATCTCGCAACTTTCGGTCAACTTTTCATTACTTTCCTTGGAACATGTGGTTTCCCTGGCCGTGAACTCAATAGAAAATTTACTTCCAGCCACCACCTGAAATATTAATTAGCACAAAGTAGAAGCTTAATTAATATTGTATAATAAATCATATGTTTTTACTCTAAGGGTTTTTAGGGGAGGATATTAAAATTTTAATTATACACTGACCAAATGAGAGTTATACAAAAAAAGTACAAATGTTTGACAACAAAACTTTCAGTTTATATACATGTGTTAAAATATTTGGCTGTTGGTTGGGCTCATCTCCCTTTCTAAATAAGAACAGAAAAGCAGGCCACAATTTTCATTTTTATATTTTTCTGAGTTTTATTGCTTAACGGTTGCAAAATGCACTAGTTGCTCAAGGGCTAAAGTTGTAATAGAATCTAAGAAGGGTAGAAAGAAAAGAACTTAAATACTTTCTTTCTTTTTTTAACATTCAATATTATTTTATATTAATTTCAGCTGTACAATATAGTAGTGAGACATTTATATAATTTTAAGAAGTGATCTCCCTGACTAGTCTAGTACCCACCTGGCACTATACGTAGTTATCACAGGACTATTGGCTGTATTCCCTATGCTTACTTTTACATCCACATGGCTATTTTATAACTACCAATTTGTACTTTTTAATCCCTTCCCTGATTTCACTTTTCTCCCAACTGGCAATCAAAATCTTTTCTGTATCCATGAGTTTCTTTCTGTTTTTGTTTATTTTGTTCTCTAGATTCCACACATGAGCAAAATCACATTGTATCTGTCCTTCCCTGTCTGATATATTCCACTCAGCACAACACCCTCCAGGTTCATTGATGCTGTCACAGATGGCAAGAACCCATTCCCATCCAAGGCCAAGCAATATTCCATTATATATATGTGCCACTCCTTCTTTATCCATTGTCCATCAGTGGACACCCAGGCTGCCTCCACATCTTGTCCATTGTAAACAATGCTATAATGAACATGTGGGTGCACAGTGAACATGTGAGGCACAAAATGCCTCAAGGAAGCATTTTGGGTTTCTTCCAATAAATACCCAGAAGTGGGATTACTAGGTCCTTCTTTGTTTCTTGTATGGTCTTTATTATAAAGTCCATTTTGTCTGGTATAAGTATTGTTACCCCAGCATTTTGTTTGTTTGTTTGTTTGTTTGTTTCTATTTTCATGAAATATATTTTCCCTATCCCTTTACTTTCAGTCTGTGTGTGTCTTTTGATCTGAAGTGAGTCTCTTGTAGGCAGCACATGTAGGAACTTGTTTTCTTATCCATTCAGCCACCTATGTTTTTGATTGGAGCATTTAATCCATTTATATTGAAAGTAATTATTGATAGATCCATAGTTATTGCCATTTTATTATTCTTATCATTGATCTTCTTTTTCCATCTTAAAGAAGTCTGTCTAACATTCCTGATAATACTGGTTTGGTGTTGATGAACTCCTTTAACTTTTTTTTTTTTTTTTGATCTGGGAATCTCTTTATCTTTCCTTTGATTATAAATAATTGCTTTGCTGGGTAGAGTAATCTTGGTTGTAGGTCCTTACTTTTCATCATTTCGAATATTTCTTGCCAAAACTTCTGGCTTGCAAAGTTTCTGTTGAGAAATCAGCAGACACTCTTATGGGAGCTCCCTTGTAGGTAACTAACTGCTTTACTCTTGCTGCTTTTAAGGTTCTCTCTTTGCCTTTGGCATTTTAATTATGATGTATTTTGGTGTGGGCTTCTTTCTGTTCATGTTGTTTGAGACTCTGCACTTCTTAGGCTTGTATGTTTATTTCCTTCACAGGGTAAGAAAGTTTTTCATCGTTATTTCTTCAAATAGAAATAATGCTCCTTGCTCTCTCTTCTCTCTCTAGCACCCCATCATGCAAATGTTGGTATGCTTGATATTGTCCCAGAGGTCTATTAAACTCTCATTCTTTTGGATTTTTTTTGTTGTTGTTGTTCTGATTGGGTGTTTTTTTTTTGCCTTATCTACTAAATTGCTGATTTGATCCTCTGTTTCATCTAACTACTGTTGATTCCTTCTAATGTAGTCTTCATTTCAGTTATTATATTCTTTATTTCTGACTGATTCTATTTTATGTTTTCTATCCTCACTTTTATGTTTCCTATTTCATTGTTAAAGTTCTCTCTGAGATCACTGAGTATTCTTATAACCAGTGTTTTGAACTCTGCATCTAATAGATTGATTGTCCCCATTTTGTTTAGTTCTTTTTCTGGACCTTTGTCCTGTTCTTTCATTTGGGACATGTTTCTTTGTCTCCCCGTTTTGTTTGTCTCCCTGTGTTTGTTTCTATCTATTAGGTAATGCTGCTATGCCTCAGTCTTAGTAGAGTGGCCTTATGTATTATAGTAGGTGTCCTGGGAGGACCCAGTGGCACAGTCTCCCTGGTCACTTGAGCTGGGTGCTTCAGGTGTGTCCCTTGTATGGGTTGTATATGCCCTCTTGTTATAGCTGAGCATTGATTGCTGTTTGCATATCAATGGGAGGGATTGATTCTGGGGCTGCTTGATTTTTTCCATAATAACTACAGTGGAAGAGCTGTTTACAGGGGCTAACCCTACAGAGCAGGATTTGTTTTAAGTAGGGCTCTGGTTTGCCCAGTCTTCCCTTTGGGTGTATCATCTTTGGAGGCAGCTGGGTGATGCTCCTTAGTCAGAACCTGGCTTGCAGGACTACCAACATTGGGGTCTCCTGAGAGAGGACCTGCTCCAGGCCAAATTTAGATGCAGCCTGTGCCCTGCCTGAGGCCACCTGGCATGAGCCACAAAGCAATCTGCAGATGAACAACATCCACGCTAGGCTTGGAGGTGTCTTGAGAGGCCAAGTCATGAACAAAGGCCAGCTGTCATTAGTGTCTGGCTTAGAGCTACTCAGACAGAGGTCGGTGATATGCGAAAGTCAAATGCTGTTTGTTTGAGTTTTGTAAATCTTTGAGAGATTTTAAGGAAAGTCTGCAGCATGAGCCAAGACAGGCCATTTGTATGAAAAAACCACTGGAAGTAACTTGGATTTGCCTGAAAGTTGGGTGGGGCGAGGTCTCAGTGAATCGCCACGGCAGGGCAAGTGAACAGTATTAGCCAGGCTGATGGAGACTCAGATACGGCAGCCACCTGTGTTTGCACACAGGGATTGGGGAGGGCTCAACAAAGAAACATGGCTTCTGTCAGCTCCTCTGCCCAAGAGAAAGCTGCCCCTCCAGCCCTCGCCCTGAAGCCAAATAATTCAGTTGGTTGGGAAGCCTGGTGTGGGGCTGGGATCCCTCGCTCCACAGGGTTGGACCTCCATAGCTGAGAGATCTTTCCTAATTTTTAATGGTCACAGGCAGGTGTGAGACCAGCCTGTTTTGTGTCTCTGCTCCTCCTACTAGTCTCAAAGTGGCTTCTTCAGTATGTCTGTAGTTGTAAGACTTTGATTCACCTCAACCATGTACCGGTACATTTGAATAAGATATGTGGTAAAAATTATCTTAAATTATATGTTAAAAAGTTAGTTGATGTGGCCCAATTTCTAGACCAAGGTATCAGTACTTAATACTGGTGTGTGTGTGTGTGCGTGTGCGTGTGCTTGTGCGTGTGTGTGTGTGTTGAACTTGATGTGTGCTCCTTTACCTCCAATACAGTAGTTTGGGAAGGTAGGGACTTTGGGAGGCAATTAAGTTTAGGTAAGGCGATGAGGCTAGGGGCCCTATGATGGAAATTGTCTCCTTACAAGAAGAGATAAAGGGACCAGAGAGCTTTCTCTCTGAGAGGTGAGAGGATGCAGTGAGAAGGTGGCCATCTACAAACCAAATGCAGGACCCCCACCAGGGAGTCAAATTCACTACATTTTGGACTTCATAGCCTCTAGAATTATGAGAACTAAATTCTTGTTTTTTAAGATACCCAGTTTCTGATATTTTGGATGGTAGCCTGAGCAGACTAACACTGTGTGTGTGTGCAAGTGTGTGCGTGTATGTGTGTTTGTGTGTAACATTATGTCACTATCAGAAAGAATACATCAATATATCCGTTGACCTGGAGAGATGGCTGTTATTTTAAAATATGACATTACAGAATAATAGTATCATGTCATTTGGAAAATAAAACCACAACAGTCTACCCTATCTCTATGTATTATTTTTAAAAAGCACCGATTAAGTATGGTGGGAGGAGGACAGAGAAAGCAGGGTCATAGGAAGAACTAAATTCCTCTACCTTTTCTGGCATTGTTTTGCTGGATAAGCATGGTTATATTTTAAAGGTAAATTTCATAATTAACTTATAAAATTCAAGGTGTGTGTGTGTGTAAGTGGGGAGGAAGGTTCTAAGAGAGTTTTGGAGTCTATATTTTAGTGATCATAAATTTTCTTGCTTGTTTCAGGGTATAGCTTAATTCATTTTTTTAACCATAAAAGTTGATTTTTTTTTTTTTTTTTTTACCATAAAAGTTGATCAAGAAATCTGACAGAGGGAAGCTGGGAAGGCTCAGCGGGTTAAGCGCTCACTTTGCAGCCCCGGAGACCAAGGATCGAATCCCGGCCCCAGCCCATGTGGACCCCTATGCTGAACTGGGGTGTGCCCCCAATTCAGTTCCTGCCGGGGCCTATGCAGGAGGCTCCCAGCCCAGTTCCTGCCCTGTGCAGCCCCGCGCCCACCTGTGGAGTGAAACTATATGGAAAACTAATGCTGTCAACTATGGAGACTGCTCTGGGCCCTCCCCCTTCTCTCTGTCTCTCTCTGTCTGTCTCTCTCTCTGTCAAAACACAATAAAAATAAATCTTAAAAAAAAAAGAAATCTGACAGTATGTGACACAAACCACAACTGATGGTTCAAGTGTATTCAGGATTCAGAAGGACGGAATTAAGTAGACTTAATTCATTCATATGGGCAAACAAAGGACTTAGGAAATACTTGGTATCTGAAATATGAAATCAAATTGGATCGGACATGCATCCAAATAGCACTAAATATGCAAAGCTAAGGCAAGACTAAATCTGTCGCAATTTGGCAATTGTCAAATTGGAGATTGTCTTTTAGCAAATTCATCATATGTTCAGTTGTTTTCCAGTAACTTGGCTGCTTCCCACAAGGGTGCCTTGAATGACCATGCCAAAATAGTCAAATTAATCTCATTAAATGCAAAAACCGGTAAAGATTCATCTCTTAAGAGTAAGTGTGAGATTCTCACAATATCCCAGTCAACTAAACTGCAGGGGTCTCCAAACTATGGCCCGCGGCCGGATGTGGCCCGTGAGGCCCTCTCATCCAGTCCGTGGAGACCTTTCTATCTACGGGAAAAAATTACGGAAATTTATGTGTATCCTGCCAAGATCAGCCGATTCTTTTTTATTTGAACCTCAAGTGTGTAGTCGGCCCCCAAACTGCTGTTTGATAGTTAATGAGGCCCACGGGCTGAAAAGTTTGGAGACCCATGAACTAAAAAAATGTCAGTTCCCTTCAATTCACAGCATTACTTAATTGTTGTTCCCCTGGCATCCTCAGCATAAACAAATGCACACAGATGCTAGAATGTTATTTAGTTAATTTACAGAGAACTGAAAGTACTCAAGGGACTAGATAGTCATATTTGAGAATGAGTGGTTTTCTCCTGACAGTAAACCTCTGGCGTGCAATATATGGCCGAGTATTGCTATACTCCTGCATCATTAAGAATAAGGGAATTTCACCAGAAAGCAAAAACATAAAGTGAGAAGAAAAGCTGGCAAACACAAGAGGATCAGGGATTCGTGTTCCCTCCGAGTAAGCCTAGTGTGGGTCACGTGCCAGTGAAATCAGCGAGAGAGGGTAGGACGTGTCAGGGACAGAAATACATGCCTTTGTCGGAGAGAGAACAAGTGTCAGTTTTGACTTGTCTTAATGCCATTGTTTAGGTTTTTCTTTTTCCAGTAATAAAACTATTACAGGAAATTAGAAGATAAAAATAAACAGCCCATTGTGCCATCACTTAAAGCCACCACCGTAAATAGCATTTGTTTCTTTTCAGTGTTGTTCTGTATACTTTTTAATAACACAGTTGACAGCAGAATGTGTTTTCGATTTTATGGCTTATTTTTTCTCTGCATATTTTAACATGAGGCATTTCCCCCATCAAGAGCTCCTCACAAAGATGTGTTAAAGTTGCTGCTTAGGGAGGGAGAGTGGGGTGGGGAGTGGGGGTGAGGGTGGGAAGTGGGAGTGGGCACCAGATATATGGTGATGGAGGGAGAGCTGATTCTGGGTGGTGAGCACGTAATGCAATACATAGGTGATGTAACGTAGATTTGTATACCTGAAAACTATCTAATTGTTACCAACCAATGTCACCCCAATAAATTTAACAATTAAAAAAAAATTGCTGCTTAATACTCCATTGTAATGATATGCCAGACATTATCTGATCATTTGTATATTATCGATCATTTTTTTCTTTTGTAGTTAAAGTCGCATGAATATTATTGCATAGAAAGACTCATTCTATTTTAGATTTCTAGAAATTCAATGACTGGCCCCAAAATATGAACTGTTTTAAGTGAGATTGTTTTCCCATCAGATTAGAAAGATTATGTGGGTTTGCTGTAGCAGTTTGGTTCTATTTTGATTACTTTTCTTTAGCTTATATTTAGGGAGGCCATTTTTGAGGTTCTATAATAGGAATCTGTCCACGAATACATTGGTCATAGGCTGTCGGAGTTGGAAGAAATTTGAGGTCTTGCTATCCTGCAACTCATTTTACAGATGGGGCCATAAAGGCTGGCTGAGTCTGAGTGACTGACTACCCAGTGTCACCCAGTGGCTGTTGCTGTGGTAGAGCGGGGTCCCCTGATCCCCAGACCAGAACACTCCTTATCCTCTGTTGACAGGGCATGGAAGGAGAGATGAATCCCCAGAGCATATACACTTGTGGGTGGGAAGGACATCCCAGGCAGGGGAGAAATCACATGGAGCTGAGAGTGTGAAGGGATCCTGGGCAGTAATAGACTGACTGATGTGGCTGAGCCTAAGGCACTAAGCGATGTAACAATGAGAAATGAGTCTAGAAAGTCAGAGAATAAACCCTGCTTTTCCTAGATCTAAATTTTATTAATTGCATAATAGCTGCTAGTATTTACATAGTACTTTAGAGTTTGAAAAGTGATTGGCATACACTATCTTCTTTGATCCTCACCCCAGTCCTTTACGGACAGAAAATGAGAGAATGTTCCAAATGACTTGTCCAAGATCACACAACAAGCAAGCAAACAGCAAGTTTGGGACTTGAAATTCAAATCCTTTTCATCAGGTATACTGTTTCCCAATCCAGAGTCAAAATCAGTGGCAAAATTAGTAAGCAGTTTGCACATAAACTATAATATCACTATTTTTTGTAGCATAATGTACAGACCTGTGTTGTTGCTCTTTTCACAGTGTCGATCTTGAAATAGAAAGGTCCATTATGTTCCGCATTAAGCTTTGTGATGGAATGATTCAGAGGTTCCTCCAGCTGTGGGCTGTCGACAGGTATTTCTGAAGGGCAGCCCATACACCGGCCACTAGGTGGTAGAACAAAATCCTCCCCTGGAAGAATCAGGTTTGAAGTCAGCATGTGTGCTAAAGGAGCAGTCTAGCCTAGTGTCTCTCCCACACGTGGTCCAGCATCCATTTATAGAGGGTCACGTGGCAGCCCAAGGCCCAGAAGTGAATGTGTTTAGGAAAATCTTCAATTGGAAGGTGCTAGTGATCTATCAACACGCTGCACTTTTCCTACATTTTTGCATTTTTGATGGAAAGTATAAAAAGCAATGCTTTACCTAAACTTTGTCTTAAAGGAATGATTCTCTAGTGGAAATATTTGAAGTCCTACAATTCCGGTGAGCAGGCAGCTTCAGTAATGCTTTTCATTGTGGAATGTATGCAACTATCTTCCAAGTATGAGAAACACCAACTCTTGGTATAAGATATACTTGTGTAATCTCCCTTGCCCCCATTATAAAATGCAGGAAAAAAAAAATCTCTAATTGAAAAGATTTTATTTTGAGTGATTAAAAATGAGACACAGAGATGCCAGGATAGCTCTCAATGGGTTGAGTGTTTGCCTCGCAACCGCAAGGGCCGGGGATTGAATCCCAGCCTCAGCCAGTGCAAACCCAAATGCTGAAATGCGGTGTAGTTGGTAGCTGCTGAGATGGCAGCAAAAGTTCTCAACTCCCATGTGGGAGACCCCCAGTTTGGTTCTTGCCCCACACAGCCCCATATCTACCTGTGTAGAATGAAACTATCACAATTAATGATGTGCAACTATGAAGACTACCCTGGGCCCTCCGCCTTTTCTCTCTCTCTCTCTCTCTCTCTCTCTCTCTCTCTCTCTCTCTCTCACCTTGTCTCAAACATAAAATAAAATCTTAAGAAGAGAGAGAGAGCTTTTCCAATTTACAAAAACTGACTAAGGGACATCTCATAAGGAAGACCAGCTGACTTTGCACCTGGAGGCCAGCTTTGCCCAGAGAACATAACCTTTCCCTTCTGTCACCATATTCTGTCCTGGCCACTCACAGGGCAGTTTCCATTGCACCTGCTACAGCAGAGCAGAGCGGAAGTGGAGGATTGTGTTCTCAGTAAGGTCTTCTGGTCATATCGACTCTGTGGCAGATCATGGGACCCACAGCACAATTTCTCTGAAAGACGTAGCCAGTCCGTCTGGGACCAACCTGCACTGTTAGCGCACAAACATGTCCCATACCTGGATAAACATCACACTTCTGTGAGAAGGAAGCGATTCTTTCCTGAAGATCCATGTATGCACTATCTGTACATTCACCAGTATCCTAGTTTTTAAAAAATATGTAAGTACATAAATTAAAAATGTTTTAAAGAACTTTTAGCATAAACAACTAATAAAATTACAACTAATAAAATAGGGTGTCAACTTTGCATAGAAAACAAAACAGAACATAGTTCAATTGCAAAAGAGAGAATAAGAAATGAATAGGTAATAACATCAATAACAACAAAAAAATCGCATATATACAAACACACAGAAACATGAAATAAGACGACAAGAATACCTAATATAGGAATAATACCTATATAAGTGAATAGGTAAAATTTTCTTTTAGAAAGGCAAACTTTCAGATTAAGGTAAAAACAAAATCAATGTATTGCATTTTTAAGAATAATATCTTATATTAAAAAAGATAAAAGAAAGGTTAAGTATAATGGATGAGTAAAGCTATATGAGACAAATATAAACAAAACAGGAGCTAGAATATTGTTAATATTGGACAAAGTAAAATTAAAGGTAACAGACAATTCATGAAGGTAGTAAAAAATAATTTTATTTTTATAAAAGATATAGTCTAGAAGCACGGAATCAAGGTATACAAAGTAGAAAAATAGATAAATAAGTAGAAATAAATAAAAATAATTGTGGTGGAAAAATTTAATATACAACTATAAATCTAAGGCATACCAAATTGATAAAAAATAAATAAAGTCACAGAAGACTTGAGGTAACATAATAAAAATGTATTTAAATGGTGTTTTCATATGCTACATGATTTAAAATGATATTTTTATAAGTATGATGCAAATATTTCTAATTTCTTATACACTAAGTCACAAGAAAGGCTCAATAATTTTGTAAATCAAAAGCAATATAGGTCATGTTCTTTGATCTCAGCATCAAAAAGAAAAAAAATTCTAAATATTAATAAGTTTAAACAAATAAAAACTTACTTCTTGGAAATCTAAACACACTTGCCTAAATAGTTAGGGTCTTCCCTGGATAAGGAAACATGTAACAAATAAAACAAGAAAAATGAGAATTTTACATAATGTTGCCAGATCAGCATTTAGAGTTTAATTCATGGCTTTATATTATTTCATAATTTAAAAAGAGAGGCAAGAAACAAACAAAACAATCCCAAATCTGGGTGTTTATCTCAAGAAGTTAAAAAAGAATAAGAGCCTTAAGCAAAGCAAAAAGGAGGAAACAATAAAGATAAAAGCAAAGCCAATTCATTAGAAAACACAAAGCACTAACATTAATACATAAATCCAAATGATCATTATTGGGGGAAGGAAAAAAATTAAATGCACAAAAAGGCAACATAGCAAAGGATACAAAAAAGTATAAAGATATGAGAATATTATGAACAAGTATATGCTAATTTAAATCCCAGAGAAAAAGATACTTTTCTGGAAAAGTAGAAATAACGAGCCCTGAGTTAAAAACAGGAACAAAACTAGAACGGACCAATGACTGAAGAAGAAATAGAGAACGCTGCCATTACTCTCAACTTCCTTTCTTAATAAACTTTGCTGCTTCACCTTTCCTGTGGAGTCCACATTCTCATTCTTAGAGTTCATGAGACCACGAACGTCGGACGCCACTGTTCACAACTGTTCCTGCATCAGTCTGAGATGGACTGACTCCATAAGAGTCCTAGGCGTGAATTTACAGAAGCTGAGCAGGGCTGCTGAGGATAAGACATCGTGGACCTCACTCATTCATGGGGTCACCAGGGGTCAGGGCTGACTCAAGGGCATGTAACACACACCCGACTCATTCTATAAAACTGCAATCTGGATACTAAAGCCTCAAAAAATAGAATGCACACCCAGAAAGCTAAGCCACTTTTGATGCAGGAACAATTGTGAACGGTGGCGTCTGATGTTCGTGGTCTCACAAACTTGAAGAATAAGAACGCAGACTCCACAGGAAAGGTGAAGCAGCGAAGTTTATTGTAAAGAAGGAAAGCTCTCTAAAGAGAAGGGGCACCTGAAAGTGGAATGCCCGCTGAAAAGAAGAAAGCTACTATTTATTTTATCTTGCGGAAGGGGGAAGGGGTCCAGGCATTATCAGCCTTGGTATGTGCTGTCTTTTTTTTTTTTGTATCTGGTACCTTCTTTCCAAGGTTACATTTACATTCCTTAGAGATGGGCGTCAGAAGCCCAAGGCTTACATTTGCATTTCTTGGGTATGGGCATCAGGGTTCTGGAGGCCTTCCGGACTGTCTTGAGTTTTGCTAGCTGTTTTTCTATCTTGGATCCTAATCCGGTCTTACTAGATGGGGCATGGAAATGCGTCCTGGTTTTATCTTCTCCGGGGCCTGGCCACCTGGCCATCCTATCTCTGTGCTATATTCCAAGGCGTGGGTGTCATGACTACGGATTGCTGGGATCCCCTCAACTGCTTAGGTTCCACCAATTAGCCTGTCTCACTTTCACTTATAAATGCAGATGTAGAATTCATACATAAACTAGAAATAAAATCCAAATGCGTTTTTAAAGAATAATTAATACTAAACAAATTGAGTTTAGTTTAAGAATCTCGAGATTACTATTAGAAAAGTGGTCAAAACAACGTAACAGCTTAAATTCGAAATATATAACATGATATTTCAATGCATATTCTAAAGCATTTTCTAAATTGAATTCTAACACCAATTCTTACTTAAAAACAAAGCAAAGCAAACTTCTTTAAAAGCAGGAATGTAAGGCTACTGCTTTAATATGACAAGAATGGGTTTCCCTGGAACCCATAGCAAACATACATAATAAAATTCTACAGGCTTCCCTAATAAAATCAGGAATAAAACATTAATTTGTATAATCACTGTTATTTAAAACACTATCTCTGGAAATTTGAGTTAATTCACTGAGACATAAAACAAAAAATAAGCATCAGAAAAGAGAAAAGAAAAATGTTATTTGCATAAGATACTATATATCCAGAACAATCAAAAGAATCAATGAAAGGCTGTTAGAGTGAATCAGAGCTCAGTAAACTTGCTGGATATAAGGTAAATATTTCAAAATTGACACATTTATATACAATAATAGCTTATTCAAAAGAGAATTAAATAAAAACAAAAAAAGTAATTTCTAATAGCAATAACCAAAAATGAAAAAATACCTGACCCCTGTCTCCCAAATAGAAATACATTTAGGGAGTAATAATGTTCTGGATATATATAAGTAAAAGCACACAACTTTAGATATTTAAAATATAACCACTAAATAGAGATGTATACCAAGTTCTTGACTGAAAAGGCTAAATATAGTACATATGCCAATTCTTCTCAAATTAATTTAGAGAAATGTAAGACCAACTTTAATCTATGTGTCATTGTAAGTTTTTCTTATAAACTTATTCTAAGGTTGGGTTTGAAAATATAAACACTAGAATAGTAAATCACAAATTTAAATTTACTATAAAACTATAGCTGTTTCAACATGGTGATAGAAATATAGAGAACAAATTTTCATAAGAAACTATTATGGAATCAAGTTAACAAATTCATGTAAAAGGGAAGAATGTTGAGGTAGCTGGTTATTCTCTTGAAAAAAAAATCAATTTAGATCCCTAACAAGATACATTATAATTGATTCCAGATAGGTTTAAAGGCTAAAAATATGAACCATAGCCAAACTAAAAAAAAAAAAGTGACTGCTAAGCAAATGGTGGAAGAATTTAAAAAGAAAAGATTGGTAGATTTAGTCACCGACAAACAAAAACTATTTGTAAGTCAGAAATATAATGAAAACTAAAAAGTAAACAACTGGGAAAATATGAGAAACCAATGATGGCTTTAATATAAAATTACTATTTTCTAAATAAATAAGATTTATCCCAAAGAGAAATGGGCAAAGAACATAGAAGACAATTCACAAATTCAATCCATAAATTCCTAACAAATGTCTGAAAACATAATGGTTAAATAAATGCATATTAACTATATTGTTGATTGAGAAAATGAAAACTAAAAATGTTTTTGCCTATGAAATTAGCTATGTTTTAAAAAAATATTGCTGAATTATATCAAGGGTATATATTGCTGATAGAATGTAAATTTGGTGCATTTGGCAGTGAACTGATATGTCAAGAGTTTTAAGAGCTTTTATATAACTTTATACTCTATGTAGTAAAGCTGTGACTTCATGCTGAGGAAAATGTACTAAATAGATAAATAACTTTATTCTCAAAAATGTCTGGTGAGTTATTAATTATAATAAAAACTGGAAACCGCCCAAATGTCTAAATACAGGAAAGTAATTCAAAAAGCAATCTATGGCATCCTCATTAGGATATTACACATTTAAAAGCAAGTTTATCGAGGCTTTTAATGACATGAAAATTCTTAGGTGAAAAAATATGCAGCATGTAAAATAATTACAACTATTAAAAGACCAAAAAATCACCCAGAATGGTCTATATCCCCCCCCCCTTAAAAAAGACATGAGGGAAATGCACTAAGAGAATGGTCTATATCCCCCCTACCCTTAAAAAAGACATGAGGGAAATGCACTAAGATATTTTGGGGTATTTGGTTCAATATTATTTTTTCTATGTTTCTGCATTGTCTTAAAGTTTTTTATAAATGTATATTTCCAACGAGGGACACACACACACACACACACAATGCCATAGTTCTTAAAGCTATAGGAAACACCACACTTATTTCAGTTGTAGACGGGGAGAAGTATGCTGCAGTAGCCCAGAGGTTCTCAATTCTATCAGCATATTTGATATGAGAGGCTTTTAGATCGTTCTGACTCTAGGGACCCGCCCGGATTTATTAAATCAGAATGTCTGGGGGAATAACCTGGGAATAGCTATTTTTTTAAAGCTCACCAAGTGACTCTAATGTACGTGATAGCCTGAGAACTGCTTGTGATAAACTTTAAACCAGTGCTTTTTCAACATTAATGTGCAAATAAATCACCCAAGAACCTCATTAATATGCAGATTTAGTAGGTGTGGGGTGGAATTCAAGATTCTGCTTTTCTAACAAGCTCCCTGGTGATGCTGATGACGCTAGTCTTTGAATAGCAAGGCCTTAAATCTTACCAACTGTGGGCAAAATAGTTCATTTGTGTTCTATATCTTTTAATTATTGTAAACTCTGTGAGATAGGTGCTATCATTCTTCACTAGTTTACAAATGAGAAAATGGAGGCTTGGAGAAGTTGCACCAAATATCTGATTGGCTTTGTGACTCCAACCAGCTCTATATCTCTCTGTGTTACAAAAAGAAAACTAAATTGAGACCATACTACCAAATGCAGAAAGATTAAAGCTAGATAACATTTAGGCCTATATAATCTCAAATGGCTAACTAAACATAAAACACAGAAGGTATTAATAGATGCTTAAAAGGCCAACTGATTCACACTGACAAAGTTGAGTAGCTAGAGTATATGTTCTTAGTGGGTTCCCCTCTCTCTCTTTTTACTACTTTTTCATTACGTTGTGTGTGTGTGAATGTCCACATACAACAACAACAAAAAAAGCCATTTTAACCATTTTTAAGTATATAATTCTGTGGCGCAAATTACATTCACAGTGCTGTGCAACCATCACCACTATCTATTTTCAATAGTTTTCATCACCCCAAACAAATTCTGTACACATTAAGCAATTAATCCCCATTTTCCCTCCTCCCACCTCCTGGTAAACTCTAATCAACTTCTGTCTCTATGAATTTCCATTTGTTAGATATTTCATGTAAGTGGAATTATATCATATTTGTATTCTTTTGTCTGGTTTATTTTACTTAACGTTTTCAAGGTCCATCCATGTTGTAACATGTGTCAGAATTTTATTACTTTCTATGGCTAAAGAATATTTCAGTGTGTGTGTGTGTGTGTGTGTGTGTGTGTGTATAAAAAGTATTACATTATAGACAGTATATATATATATTTATATATGTGTGTAACACATGTTTTCATTCATTTGTTTATGGACATTTGGGTTGTTTCCACTTTTTGGCTATTGTGAGTAATGCTGCAATGATTATAGGAGTGTAACTTATTAATACCTGTTTGAGCCCATTTTCAATTCTTTTGGGTATATACCTAGGAGTGCAATTGGTGGGTCATATGGTAATTCTATGGTTAACTTTTTGAAGAACTACCAAACTGTTTTCCACAGTGGCTGCACCATTTTACATGCCGATCAGCAATGTAGAAATGTTTTGATTTTTCCACATTCTCCCCAATACTAGTTCTTTTCCAATTTTTTAAAATTATAACCCTCCTCTAGGTGGGAAGTGGCATCTCATTGTGTGTGGTTTGTATTTATATATCCCTGATAGCTAATTATGTTGAGCATCTCTCCACATGCTTATTGGCCTTTGTATGTCTTTAGAGAAACGTTTAAGTCCTTTGTCCATTTTAAATTTGGGTTGTCTTTTTGTTGTTGCACTTGTAGGGGTTCTTTATATACTCTGCATACTAAACACTTATCAGATATATACCTATGACTTGCAAATATTTTCTTTCATTCTGTGGGTTGTCTTTTCACTCTCTTAATAGTGTCCTTTTCAGTTTTTCCCCCCAATTATGAAATAAATACATGCTTGATTGATAACATTGGGAAATATTAAAGAGTTTCAAAAAGTACAAAGAATCAGAAAGAAGCACCCAGAGTTCCAACTGAAAGTTAACTATATTTTATATTTTGGCATATTTGTTTTCCATTATTTTTAATATTTATATCTACTTTATATATTTGAAGAAATTTGTATAGTTTTGTAGCCGGCTTTTTATATTTTTTACTTAACATATTATAACCATTTCACTAAGTCACTAAAAACTCTGTAAAATAATTTTAATGGCTGCACATATTCTATATGGATACACTGTAATTTACTTAACCATTCCTGAATGTTGAAAATACAAGTTATGTCCAATGTTTTCCTATTAATAATAAAAACTGATGTTGAAATGAACATATTTCTGTCTGGATTTCTCATTTCCTCCCATGTAATAGAATTTTAGAAGTAGGATTATTAGATAAAGGGCTTGCAGCAATGTCTTGCTTAAAGCACAGGCTTCTGCTAAAATACAAACTATCTCTGGGAAGCTCCTCATGCCTTAGTCATCTGAACATTCACTAACTACCACCCCTTGAGATTCTTTTTTTTACCATAATTTTGGTTCTGATAATATGTCATCCTAGAAAGTGTCACTAAGGGGTAGAGGCTCAAGATGTGTGTATTAAAGATAAAGGTAGGGGAGGGGGCGGGGGGTAGGAAACAAGCAGAGACAAGTTTGAAGTGAGGGATTGTCCTGGGTAGCATTCAGGAGCACCAGAAGAAGGGTGATGAGCACATGAGGAAGAAAAGGAGACAGCAACGTTTGAAGACATAAAGAGACAAACTTGACCACCGCAGCATTTTATCTCAGGCAATTCCTAGTTCCTGGTTATCTCTGCAAATGCTTGTTGCTAGATGCACAGATATTTTGACCAAGTAAGTAAGGCAGCTTGACCAGTGACAAGTTTTGGAGTTCCCAAGTGAATGTGACTGTGAATTGGTGAATATCATCTAAAATTTTAGTGACAGTCTTCCTACATACCAGTAGTTGATATCCCACAACTGTAACTACTGGACACAAAATGCTAAGAACTTTATAATTTAATTTTTGCCTACTTACACCATTGAGAAGAGACTTGCAGTCTGGAGTTAAGAATAGAAATTCCTCCTTGGAACAATTAGTTTGCTCAATTGAATAAGTAATTTCATAGTTCCATCCAGCCACGACCTGAAACAATTTTGAATTGAATGTTTAAAGGGCAGTTAAAACATTATTTCCAGTGTTATGAAGAGCTTAGTACACTGTCTTGCATATCAGAAGTGCTCAAAAATATAAACTGTTATTACTTGGCAAATGTCCTGCCTGAATAAATATCAAGCACTTTATATCTCACACCCCCTCAACACACACACATACACACATGCACACAGACTCATACACATCTGAAAATGAAAAGCGATATATAGATGGAGTTAATGTATTTCCTTAAGTCAGGCCTAGCAATATTTCTTCTATTGAGTTTTGCAATATATTAATAATGCTCTTCTAGATGGTTAAAGAAAACTTTGGAGCTAGAGTGGGCTTCACTGGTAGGCTCTCAGGTTCCCAGACTGTCAGGTAATAAGACTTTGCTACTTTATCCTGGGCTAGTCTCACCATGATTGCAGGATATGGGCATTGTTGAGTAGAATATACATCTTCCATAAAGGCATGTGGGAGGGTTTATTAAAATCTGGGAATGTTACTGACCAAAGTGAGTCCCTCAGATTTAGAGACTGAAATGCAAGGGACTCAGTTAACTGTCAGTAAAGACTTAGTGAACTGAGGCAACAAAAAGACCAGATTTAAAAGTACAGTATTTGCTCTTTTCTGATGATATGTGAATTATAACTTAAAGAGTACTCAGAAAGTGTGCCCACCTTTTTAGGTACAATTTAATATTTTGGAGCTATGTTTGAATCATGATAGCTAGGTGATGCTACAGTTTCCTTAAAACCTTGAGGCTAGAATTCCTTGTTCATTTCATCTTCTCTAGGAAGAACACATAATGCTGACTACCCATTTATTAAAGTTAATCGCAAAGACAGGGGTCTGATGATCTGCCACTTTTCCCTTTACATATTGCAGTATTCAAATGACTTAGACTAAAATGAAAGCTCTTTGCCTCCTCCTGTACCAGTCAGATGAGAACATAAAAGAACTCCCTCACCATCAGTTGTGGAATCAAATATTTTCTTTTGGCCAATGATTTATTTTAGGTAATGAAACCCAAAGAAGCATAAAGATCCAACCAATTTTAACAATACTATGTGAAATAAAAAATTAAAGAACAAACCTGTCTCTGGGCCCTTTTCACTTCTTTCAGAGCAAAGAGGTGGGATCTATCAGTGTTGTTGTTAAAATGTTGAATGGCATGTCTCAGAACGGGTTCCAGTTCAGGGCTGGCAGTTGATATGGGATGTACACAGCCAAGGCAGTTATACTGAGATGTCACCACAGAGCCCTCAGCTTGACAAAGAAAGAATTAATGAGCAAACCCCACATTCAAATACATTACCCCAAATAAGTAAGATAACTTTGAAGGCCCCAATAAACAAACTTCCTGAAATCCTGGAGTACATTAGAAAAAGAGAATTCAAGGTTGCTTTTCAGTTGGGGGGG